>PIJE02000007.1:1612994-1625494 GCA_002895965.2 Coryphaenoides rupestris | reverse complement strand
AAATATAAATTCTGTGTAAAATAAGAATAAAATAAAATGTACTAGTAATATACAACAACATATCCAGGTGAGCAATACACATATAAATCAATGTACTAAAATATACATTGTTATATGATGACATTCACAGAATGTCACAGAATACCTTCTCAGACAGTCAACACAACACTAGCACCAGCAGTTGGCACCAGGACTAGCACTAACACCAGTACTAGTAACCAAGACTAGCCACTAAACACCAGTTACTTAGCACCAGCACTAGCCAGTAAACACCGACAGCACCAGCACCTAGCAGTAAACACTAGCACCAGGACCAGCACTAGCCAGTAAACAACCAGGCACTAGCACCAACACTTAGCACTGCTACCAGCGAGCTAGCTCCAGCAGTAACACTAGCAACTTATCGACCAGACTAGCCACTAGCCAGTAACACTTCAGCACTAGCACTTAGACATTGATGCCGAACTTGTCAGCAGGCCTGATGGCCTGACTGGGGAAGCTGTCTCTGAGTCTGCTCATCACTTGATATTGCGGTATCGCCTGCCTGACGGTAGAAGTGTGTACAGTTCGTGGCTGGGGTGGTTATTGTCTTTGATAATCCGTTTGGCCTTGGCCACGCACCGCCTGGTGTATATATCCAGGAGGGAGGGAAGCTCACCTCTGTAGTGTTCTACGCTCGAGTACCAGACAGTGATGCATCCTGTAAGAACACTCTCGATGGTACAAGAGTAGAATGTTCTGAGGATGCGGGGGCACATGTTGAATTTCCTCAGTCGCCTGAGGAAATACAGGCGTTGTTGGGCCCGTTTTCACCACGTGTGTGGTGTGCCGTGGTCCATGTGAGGTCCTCGGAGATGTGCACGCCGAGGAACTTGAAGCTGCTGACCCTCTCTACTGCAGCACCGTCGATGGAGATGGGGGCGTGCTCTCCTCTCCGCTTCCTGTAGTCCACGATCAGCTCCTTGGTCTTCTTGACGTTGAGGGCGAGGTTGTTTTCTTGGCACCACTGGCCAGTGATCCAACCTCCTCCCTGTAGGCTGTCTCGTCGTCGTTGGCGATCAGTCCCAAACACTGTCCGTGTCGTCAGCAAACTTGATGAAGACGTTGGAGCTGTGGCATAGCCATGCAGTCGTGGGGTGTACAGGGAGTAGAGGAGAGGGCTCAACACGCATCCCCTTGACGGGCTCCAGTGTTGAGGTCAGTGGCTCTGAGGTGGTGCTGCCCATCCTCACCACCTTGGCGGCAGCCCGAGCAGGAAGTCCAGTATACCGGCTGCACATGGTCGGGTGCAGGCCTAGACTCCTGAGCTTGTGTGTCGAGCTTGGCAGGAACTATCGTGTTGAACGCTGAGCTGAAGTCCACAAACAGCCATTCGCACACAACAGTTCTTCCCCTCCAGGTGAGAGAGGGCGGTGTGAAGTGCCATGGCAATCCGGTCGTTGGTGGATCTGTTTTGACGGTACACAAATTGCCATTGGGTCCAGCGTGGCAGGCAACATGGAACAAATGAAGTCCTTGACCAGCCTCTCGAAGCATTTGCTGACAATCGAGGTGAGGGCTACGGGTCTCCAGTCATTCAGGCAGGTTACCTTGGGGTGTTTCCGGGGACAGGCACAATGATGGACATCTTGAAAGACCTCGGGAACAACAGCCTGGGACAGGGACAGGTTGAAGATGTCTGCGAAGACTCCTGCCAGGTAGAGGAGTTCTCTACACCGCTGGTTCTCCCTCTGAAGTCCGTGATTGTCTGCAGCCCCTTCCACACACCCCTCACGTCGTGGCTCTTGAATTTGTCCTCCACCCTGTTCTTATACTCCCGCTTGGCCTGGTCTTGCGGAGGTCGTAGCGGGCTCTCGTATATTCCACCATATTCCCGGAGTCAAAGGCGGCGTGAAAGCAGCCTCAGGGTGAGCTGACTCCTGTTCGCTGATAGCCCCATAAAGTTCCTTCAGCGCTATGTCCGTGTTGGCTTGAGGGGGAATGTACACAGCAGTCACGGTTACTGCTGTAAACTCCCGCGGTAGCCAGAATGGTCGGCACATAAGCATCAGGTACTCCAGGTCCGGGGAACAGAAAGACTTGAGGGTCTGCACAATGACTCTGGTTGCACCAAGATCTGTTATCAATGAGACAGACCCCCCTCCACGATCTTTACCAGGAGAGTGTTCTTTGTTCTGGTCGCGCACGGTGGACGGAAAATCCTGTCGGCTCGATGGCTGAGTCGGCAAACACCCCTCCGACATCCATGTCTCCGTCAGGCAAGATGATGCAGTTGTCCTTTGTTTCCTGGTGGAAATTGAATACGAGCCTGTAGCTCGCATAACTTATTGTCCAGAGACAGACTTAGCCAGTAGAATGGTGGGTAGTGGAGGTCGATTGGCACGACGTCTCAGCCTGACTAGCACGCCGGCTCGCTTCCCTCTCCGTCGGCGACGCCTGCGTCTGATCGCGCCTAAAAGATGGATGGAGATAGTTCCAGCCACGACTCCGGGCGGGAACGTCCGAGTCGGAAAGACTTGAACAACTCCGGTTAGGTGGCGAGCGGACTGTCGTTCTAATCTCCAGAAGTGTACAACTGTTGTAAGTGAACTTACTGCTAACTTCCTGTGGCAAAGGATAGTCGCAATTAAAAGAATAAATAACAAAAAACCTCGTCGGTGTACGAGAGCTCGCAACACGGCAGCCATCACATACGGCGCCATCTCTCTCTCTGGAAAAATACCATAGAAGAAAAGCTGGATGAAGCAGTAGGACAAGATGGTGCCACCTGAAGGTCCACCATCTTCAGTGACAATGGTGTTGGTGTGTTATTGTTCATTTTGCATTTTATTTGCACAGGGAAGAGTGCCAAAGGACAGCCAACAGGTGTGTGTGTGTGTGTACCAGAAAACACACCCACACACCGATACCCCTAAACGCATCCCCAGACAAACCCACGCACACATTCAAACTCTACAACTCTACAAGTCTTCATATATTTTGCGCTTGTCTTCATTGACAAGTTACAGGAAAAGGCACATGTTCCTCCCGCTGAATGTCCACCATGACGTTTTCTTCTTCTGCATATTTATACGTGGATACAAGTGGTGCAAGCCACCACTAATAGCATTTTGACACAGCTTGAGTGCTAAGCTAATGCCTTCTGCTCCACTCCTGTGATGTGTCAGCGCTCTTCTCCTCGTGTGTCTATTTATGGGCTTTCTTTGAGATTCCTAAAAGGAATCACTGCTGGTACTGCAAATATATATATATATATATATACATACACATATATATATATATATATAACACATTCAATGACCGTAAATCTTTCCGGCTGTACACAAATACAAATTACACAAAGATGGAGAAGCCCGGAATATGGGAGATATTTACCAGTACATTCTTAAGAATATCTTGCCAATATGCTGTGTGTGTGAATTAAGTGTGGAAAAATACAGAGAACGACCAGAGGGACACTCATGTCCACCCATGTTTATATTGAATGCTCTTTGCGACTAATATGCATATGATGAAGTATTAGTTAGGGGGTGGTGTGGAGGTGAGACCCAGGCGCACAGCAACAGATGAGGCGTCGTGGTGAGTCAGAAGGGCAGTTTAATTCCAAAAGACAAGTGATTGCCACACAAGAAGACACACGGTGTTCGGGGATCCGGGCAGGGCTCCGCGGGATGGCTCCAGCTCAGCAGGGTGGTCTGGAATGCTGGAGGGGTGAGAAAAAAACAGGGTGAGGACAGAGGTCCCGGGTGAGGCAAACACAAGAACAAAGCGGAACAACGACGTAACGTTAGTCCGCTAGATCAACTGCTACAGGATGGGGTCTCCGGCGCATACGTTACCACCTGTAGCTTAGGGGACGATCTGGCGCCGGGTGGAGCGCCGATCCGGAGCAGGTGCGGTGATTGGTAATGGGAGCCCGGTGCGGGAAATCGCGCTGGGTGCCGCGTCAGCGCCGCTCCACCGTGGCGCCTGCGCCGACGTGCCGGGAACCTCCGACTCCGCCAGGTGGGAGGAGCCTGCCGAGAGGACAGGGCCGGCGGAGGGGGACGCGAGCGCCCGGCAGCCGGGGGGGAACTCCGGGGAGAAGGAGCGCCGTATGCCCGGACCACGGCGGCGCGCAGGGGAGCGTGCAGGGCGTGTAGCGGGAGGCGAGGACGGGGGAGCCGTAACAGTATTCAATGCAGAAGCGCAGACTGAATGTCCGGAGATGAACATGAGCCAAACTACACAAGGTACTCTGTTCCTGGGGAACAGAGAGAGAATCTACGTATGTGGTATTCTGTCATGGTATCCGTAAAGGGTTTGGAATGTATAGAATTATTACGTAACGTGTCGACTGGGTTTAAAAGACAGAGCTAGAGAAGGGTGCGCCAGTCTTCTCTGCAGATTCGACTCAGGCTTGATGTTACTATTTGCAGTGATAATAAAGTCTTTAACTTTCAAACTTCGGTCTTCCTGATCTCTCTCTTACTATTGTCAAAGTAGCCTATTGGTAAATCCACGACAGAGGCCCATCAACATTGTTACAGACCAGGGGCTACAAGGCATTATCCAGATCACCTCAGGCGACCCATCATACAAGACACCTTTGAGGGGAACTGTTGTCGCAAATTGCAAATTGCAAATTGCATGGCAGTGAAAAGGCAAAGAAAGTGAAAAGGCACACAAAGGTGCTCATTCTAAGCTGGCCCATATTGCTCAAAGGTACTTAGCTACACCTGCTTCAACAGAGCCATGTGAGAGACTGTTTTCTCTGTCAGGCCACATTGTGCAGAAGAAGAGGTCAGCTCTGTCACCTGAGCAACTGGTTAAAAGAAGAGTAGACTTTAGGTTGACTGGAGTCATGTCATGAGATGTTCTAATGAAGTAAAAAACCGTCTTTCTCTTAACAGTTTGTGATGCATTTCTTTATTACACCACACATGTATTTGTATTATCTCCCCCCAAAATACAAAATAAGTAAATACTAGTATTAACTTGTGATTAATCACTTATCATGATTAATCACAGATTATTATTGTGATTAACTCGATACATTTTTTTAATCGATTGACACCACTAATATATACTGTATATGGTTTTTATTCCCCCTCTTACTGACACCGTGTGTGTAAAAGTGTTTAGAAAAGGGTACTGGCATGAAAGGAAAAGAAAGCAGTGTGAACACAATGGCTCGGAGCTATTTACAGTCAGGATTCTGAGAGGTAAGCCCTGATCCTTCCCCAGCCCGGGTGTACCAGATCAAATGGGCTTCTGGTTGTGGCACAGGGCCTGTCTCTGTTGGATGGTGGATGAATGGTGCCGGCTTGGTGTGGGGGGGTTTTCACTTACAATAGATGCTGGGAAAAACTATTGTGCTGCTGTCTGACAGTGACAGGACTGGATTCCATGATCCAACCGGAACAATCTCTCTGTTGCCGGTCACTTGTTAAAGTTACAATGATGACACGAAAATGTATTCAATGTATTCTTATTTATTTTATTTATTATGCAAACTTCACTCAAACAATCTTCTCCTTTCTCTCTCTCTCTCTCTCTCTCTCTCTCTCTCTCTCTCTCTCTCTCTCTCATACACATTCTCTCTTTCTCTCATTCTATTTCAAATACCCTATGAGACTGACATTTTCAAACACACGTGTGTGTGTGTGTGTGTGTGTGTGTTGTCTTGCCGTTGTCTTGGTGACCCTGCAGGTGCATGCTGCACACACTTCTTTTATCTGCGACACCACATTCCTCAGAGGGATAACGTTCCCTGCTCTCCACGATCTTTACCAGAGAGAGTCTTTGTTCTGTCCGCGCGGTGGACGGAAAATCCTGTCGGCTCGATGGCTGAGTCGGCAACCCCCTCCGACATCCATGTCTCCGTCAGGCAGATGATGCAGTTGTCCTTTGTTTCCTGGTGGAATTGAATACGAGCCTGTAGCTCGCATAACTTATTGTCCAGAGACAAGTAGAATGGTGGGTAGTGGAGGTCGATTGGCACGACGTCTCAGCCTGACTAGCACGCCGGCTCGCTTCCCTCTCCGTCGGCGACGCCTGCGTCTGATCGCGCCTAAGATGGATGGAGATAGTCCAGCCACGACTCCGGGCGGGACGTCCGAGTCGAAAGACTTGAACAACTCCGGTAGGTGGCGAGCGACTGTCGTTCTAATCTCCAGAAGTGTACAACTGTTGTAAGTGAACTTACTGCTAACTTCCTGTGCAAGGATAGTCGCAATTAAAAGAATAAATAACAAAAAACCTCGTCGGTGTACGAGAGCTCGCAACACAGCAGCCATCACATACGGCGCCATCTCTCTCTCTGAAAAATACCATAGAAGAAGAACTGATGAAGCAGTAGGACAAGATGGTGCCACCTGAAGGTCCACCATCTTCAGTGACAATGGTGTTGGTGTGTTATTGTTCATTTGCATTTTATTTGCACAGGGAAGAGTGCCAAGGACAGCCAACAGGTGTGTGTGTGTGTGTACAGAAACACACCCACACACCGATACCCCTAAACGCATCCCCAGACAAACCCACGCACACATTCAACTCTACAACTCTACAAGTCTTCATATATTTGCGCTTGTCTTCATTGACAAGTTACAGGAAAAGGCACATGTTCCTCCCGCTGAATGTCCACCCATGACAGTTTTCTTCTTCTGCATATTTATACGTGGATACAAGTGGTGCAAAGCCACCACTAATAGCATTTTGACACAGCTTGAGTGCTAAGCTAATGCTTCTGCTCCACTCTGTGGATGTGTCAGCGCTCTCTCCTCGTGTGTCTATTATGGGCTTTCTTTGAGATTCCTCAAAAGGAATCACTGCTGGTACTGCAAATATATATATATATATATACATACACATATATATATATATATATACACATCAGACTATGCCAGCAGAGTACATCCAGGGCAAGTCTCTCAACAAAGCAAGAACAGCTAAACGCAATCGCTAAATGGATCGCCATGGACTGGAGGTATGGGAGATATTTACCAGTACATTCTTAAGAATATCTTGCCAATATGCTGTGTGCGTGAATTAATTGTGGAAAAATACAGAGAACGACCAGAGGGACACTCATGTCCACCCATGTTTATATTGAATGCTCTTTGCGACTAATATGCATATGATGAAGTATTAGTTAGGGGGTGGTGTGGAGGTGAGACCCAGGCG
Source organism: Coryphaenoides rupestris (assembly GCA_002895965.2). NCBI lineage: Eukaryota > Metazoa > Chordata > Actinopteri > Gadiformes > Macrouridae > Coryphaenoides > Coryphaenoides rupestris. The sequence continues at coordinate 1,618,330 of PIJE02000007.1, read as the reverse complement.
CACAGCAACAGATGAGGCGTCGTGGTGAGTCAGAAGGGCAGTTTAATTCCAAAAGACAAGTGATTGCCACACAAGAAGACACACGGTGTTCGGGGATCCGGGCAGGGCTCCGCGGGATGGCTCCAGCTCAGCAGGGTGGTCTGGAATGCTGGAGGGGTGAGAAAAAAACAGGGTGAGGATAGAGATCCCGGGTGAGGCAAACACAAGAACAAAGCACAACAACAACGTAACGTTAGTCCGCTAGATCAACTGCTACAGGATGGGGTCTCCGGCGCATACGTTACCACCTGTAGCTTAGGGGACGATCTGGCGCCGAGTGGAGCGCCGGCCAGGCTCCTTGTAGTGCGGGCGGTGATTGGTGATGAGGAGCCGGTGCGGAGACTCGCGCTGTGTGCCGCGTCAGCGCCGCTCCCCCGTGGCGCCTGCGCCGACGTGCCGGGAACCTCCGACTCCGACAGGTGGGAGGAGCCTGCCGAGAGGACAGGGCCGGCGGAGGATGGGGAACGTGAGCGCCCGGCAGCCGGGGGGGGGGGAACTCCGGAGAGAAGGAGAGAGAAGGAGCGTCGTACGCCCGGACCACGGCGGCGCGCAGGGGAGCGTGCAGGGCGTGTAGCGGGAGGCGAGGACGGGGGAGCCGTAACAGTATTCAATGCAGAAGCGCAGACTGAATGTCCGGAGATGAACATGAGCCAAACTACACAAGGTACTCTGTTCCTGGGGAACAGAGAGAGAATCTACGTATGTGGTATTCTGTCATGGTATCCGTAAAGGGTTTGGAATGTATAGAATTATTACGTAACGTGTCGACTGGGTTTAAAAGACAGAGCTAGAGAAGGGTGCGCCAGTCTTCTCTGCAGATTCGACTCAGGCTTGATGTTACTAGCAGTGATAATAAAGTCTTTAACTTTCAAACTTCGGTCTTCCTGATCTCTCTCTTACTATTGTCAAAGTAGCCTATTGGTAAATCCACGACAGAGGCCCATCAACATTGTTACAGACCAGGGGCTACAAGGCTTTATCCAGATCACCTCAGGCGACCCATCATACAAGACACCTTTGAGGGGAACTGTTGTCGCGAATTGCAAATTGCAAATTGCATGGCAGTGAAAAGGCAAAGAAAGTGAAAAGGCACACAAAGGTGCTCATTCTAAGCTGGCCCATATTGCTCAAAGGTACTTAGCTACACCTGCTTCAACAGTGCCATGTGAGAGACTGTTTTCTCTATCAGGCCACATTGTGCAGAAGAAGAGGTCAGCTCTGTCATCTGAAGATATCAACAAGCTAGTCTGTCTGAGCAACTGGTTAAAAGAAGAGTAGACTTTAGGTTGACTGGAGTCATGTCATGAGATGTTCTAATGAAGTAAAAAACCGTCTTTCTCTTAACAGTTTGTGATGCATTTCTTTATTACACCACACATGTATTTGTATTATCTCCCCCCACAATACAAAATAAGTAAATACTAGTATTAATAATAATAATAATAATACATAGGCCTTACATAGCGCTTTTTAAAGGTACTCAAAGACGCTTCACAATGAACGATAAACATATAACTAACATTAACTTGTGATTTATCATGATTAATCACAGATTATTATTGTGATTAACTTGATTCATTTTTTTAATCGATTGACACCACTAATATATACTGTATATGGTTTTTATTCCCCCTCTTACTGACACCGTGTGTGTAAAAGGGTACTGGCATGAAAGGAAGAGAAAGCAGTGTGAACACAATGGCTCGGAGCTATTTACAGTCAGGATTCTGAGAGGTAAGCCCTGATCCTTCCCCAGCCCGGGTGTACCAGATCAAATGGGCTTCTGGTTGTGGCACAGGGCCTGTCTCTGTTGGATGGTGGATGAATGGTGCCGGCTTGGTGTGGGGGGGTTTTCACTTACAATAGATGCTGGGAAAAACTATTGTGCTGCTGTCTGACAGTGACAGGACTGGATTCCATGATCCAACCGGAACAATCTCTCTGTTGCCGGTCACTTGTTAAAGTTACAATGATGACACGAAAATGTATTCAATGTATTCTTATTTATTTTATTTATGATGCAAACTTCACTCAAACAATCTTCTCCTTTCTCTCTCTCTCTCTCTCTCTCTCTCTCTCTCTCTCTCTCTCTCTCTCTCTCTCTCTCTCTCTCTCTCTCTCTCTCTCCCCCTCTCTTACACATTCTCTCTTTCTCTCATTCTATTTCAAATACCCTATGAGACTGACATTTTCAAACACACGTGTGTGTGTGTGTGTGTGTGTGTGTGTGTGTGTGTGTGTGTGTGTTGTCTTGCCGTTGTCTTGGTGACCCTGCAGGTTACGTGCATGCTGCACACACTTCTTTTATCTGCGATACCACATTCCTCAGAGGGATAACGTTCCCTGCTTTTACATGTACTGACTGGAGATCTATACATGTGGTCTCTCGAGGTAACACACTACTGACATTTACCTGTTGTAGGAATATTGGCTTTAGATATCAGTCAACGATCCTCTCTCTCTCTCTCTCTCTCTCTCTCTCTCTCCTCTCTCTCTCTCTCTCTCTCTCTCTCTCTCTCTCTCTCTCTCTCTCTCTCTCTCTCTCTCTCTGGAAGAAGCTACCCAATTGTGAGCTATGTTGTATGTATATGTATTGTTATTGTCAAACATTAGTCCGACCCTACGCCCCAGCCCGAGCACTCCGCTCAGCAACTTCTGCCAAACGACTGGTACCGACCTTCACTAAAAACAGCCAAACATCGCTCTTCCAAGTCCCAACTCTTCACGGTTCTGGCTCCTCAGTGGTGGAATGAGCTCCCGGCTCATGTCAGGACGGCCGAGTCGCTCGCCAGCTTCCGCAAGAGACTCAAGACCCACCTGTTCAGAGTTCACCTGGACTCTACATAACCCCCCCCTTAACAGAGACTCAAGACCCACCTGTTCAGAGTTCACCTGGACTCTACATAACCCCCTCCTTAACAAGAGACTCAAGACCCACCTGTTCAGAGTTCACCTGGACTCTACATAACCCCCCTCCTTAACAAGAGACTCAAGACCACCTGTTCAGAGTTCACCTGGACTCTACATAACCCCCCTCCTTAACAAGAGACTCAAGACCCACCTGTTCAGAGTTCACCTGGACTCTACATAACCCCTCCTTAACAAGAGACTCAAGACCCACCTGTTCAGAGTTCACTGGACTCTACATAACCCCCTCCTTAACAAGAGACTCAAGACCCACCTGTTCAGAGTTCACCTGACTCTACATAACCCCCCTCCTTAACAAGAGACTCAAGACCCACCTGTTCAGAGTTCACCTGGACTCTGCATAACCCCCCACCTTAACAAAGACTTCAAGACCCACCCTGTTCAGAGGTTTCACCTGGACTCTACATAACCCCCCTCCTTAACAAGAGACTCAAGGACCCACCTGTTTCAGAGTTCACCTGGACTCTACATAACCCCCCCCAGCACTAACCTGCGTGTTTATATGTCTTAACACTTTATTTAATGGCACTTAGCATTGTTGTTCGTTCTCAGATGTTGTATCATGCTTAGAATTCACACGCCTGCCCAGCTACTTATGCAGGCAACTTGCCAATATGAAACTCGTTCTATTCGTCTCGTAAATATGAATGCTGGAAAACAGCTCTATTCTTATCTTCAGGTACCACAGTGATATATTGCTGCCTCTCCTTCAACAAATGTACTCTTTGTAAGTCGCTTTGGATAAAAGCGTCTGCCAAATGCCCTAAATGTAAATGTAAATGTTATTGTTATTGCTATGCGATGATGAAATGTTGGTACAGCCAATCATGTCCTCTGACCCCTGAAGAAAGGTAAATAAAGCAGCTCTGTGCAGGAGGAGACCCCGACTTTCGAAAGAAAATATCCAGAGAAGATCCCACAGCATTAAATAAAGGGAATCAAAGCATATTTTACGATGAAAATGTATGAATGAATATTCATACATATACGATGAATATTTTCATGGATATTTGAAAATAGAAGATACAAGTGACTTATTTACCTCCATGGGCATTTTGTTATACATATACTGTATATTGTATAGTATATTCTCTGTCAAGACATGCAGAGGTCTAACTCCCAATTTCCCAAATATTTTAGGACAGAACTCGTAAATCCAGCACCGATATTAATATCTTCCCTACTGTGCCTCCTCAATCCTGTTGAAAAGTAAATTTCATTAAATTTCATTACATTTCATTATATTTCAATATTACTCAGATCCCCTTGCGATCCTTCCCTTCTTAGGTTCTAAATTGATCCAAATTCACATTCTTACTTTCAAATTGGTATCTCAGTGGTGGTGGTGTGACTTCAAAAGTCTCCTACGAGGTTGTTTGTTAATGTCGGCTCACTCCATTACAGATAAGAGGGGCATGGAAGTTGAAAGTCACTGATGACTAAAAATGAGAAAGGATGGACGCGGTTGGAATTAAAATATGCCGCTTTTTAATTCCACTTCCACAGAAAAACAAAGCAAATTACATCTATTTGCTATAAATTGACTGATCTACAAAATACGGACCGGACCGTATGATATATAATACAAAGTTGGCTGGTGCTGTTCAAAATGGCCTATTGACTGTATATGATGACACTTCTGATTATTTTTGGGATCAGGGTCAAGTGATGCTGCACCAAACAAACACATGCAGATTGGGATGCAGAATGGTGCTCGCGGGCCACCGGAGGCTGTATTGGTGTCACAAGGCCCACGGATGGGGCTGCTCTCTATTCGGGTCGCTTCATTCCTGGAAAATAACTCATTGACACTCGATGACACACAATAATATATTATAAATATGCACATGGAGATGATGATGATGATGATGATGCTGACATAATGCGCTCCCCTTTCCTGGGTGATGTTCGGTATGATATTAAGTTTGAGATGATTTTACAGGCTCTTTCCTCGGAAATATTATATTAGATGCGGTAAAATTGTATAAGGATGGGATGTTAAAGAGAGCGCATTCTCCAGAACAGATGGTGGTGGTGATGTGATGGTGGTGGTGGTGGCAGGTTGTGGTGATGGTGGTGGTCGGTGGCAGTTGTGGTGATGGTGGTGGGTGTGTGGTGGTGATGGTGCAGTGTGTGGTGGTCCGGTGGTGGTGATGGTGATGATGGTGTTAGGACCCAGACACGAACTGGAGCCAGTGAGTAAACAGAGAGAGGAACAGACAACAGGATAGGTTCCACAGGTGTTTAATGAGTAACCAGGGAACGTTACTAGTAGGAACACAATGGTCTCCTATATAAATATATATATATATATAATAATCTATAACTATATCATCTATAAACTATAACAAAAAGAAACTACTCTAACA
>PIJE02000007.1:1589825-1604225 GCA_002895965.2 Coryphaenoides rupestris | reverse complement strand
ACAACACACACAACACACAGCACCACACACACAGACACAGACACACACGCACACACACACACACACACACACACACACACACACACACACACACACACACACACACACACACACACACACACACACACACACACACACACACACACACACACACACACACACACACACACACACACACACACACACACACACACACACACACACACACATACACAGAGACACACACACACACAGCAATAAACACAATGGCTTTGAGTCTAGCCTGAACTGACAAAGGATCCACAAGCAAACCCCAGAAAATAGCTTTTGGCTTGTTGCTTAGCACCAGCATCTGGAGATCTGTGCTCTTGAAAGGCCTGTCTATGGCTGTGACACACACGCGCACACACACATACACACACACACACACACACACACACGCACACTGGAGAAACCACCATAATAAGAATCATGGCATCATGGCAGCAATCCATTGCATGGCTGCGATGTGAACAGAGGAAGATGAAGATGTGTGTATCGTGTGTGTGTGTGTGTGTGTGGGGGTATGTTTCTTGATGGCAAAGGTTGGCACATTTTCGTTTTTTGTTGGTCTCTGTGTGTATTAAAGATACCATAACTCATTTACTGTACTAAGTCATAATGTGTTAAGGAAACTATACGTATTATGTATTAAGAAAACACGCTAAGTTGAAATATTGCTTTCTCCGACGAGACAACAACTCACACACACACACACACACACACACACACACACCTGCGCCACCCTCCTCCTCCTCCTCCTCGTCCTCTCCACCTTCTTCCTGCATGGTGACACTTCCCCGGGAAAAAAACTGGAGTACAGAAACCCGTCACGTTTCTGTACTCCAGTCGAGCGAGAGCAGATAAGTGCAGAAGAAAGGCGCTCTGTGAACACAATGGAGCAGGAAGGAGAACAGAAGAAAAGACGAAAAGAAGAATGAAACAGGGGGGGGACAGGGGGACAGAATAGAGTTGCAGAGGGGGGGAGGCGACAGGAGAGGGGGAGAGAGGGAGGCGGTTTAGTGGGTGGGAGGAGGGAGGGAGGGGAGCGTCCTCCTCTCATCTCCCCTCTCTTTGTCTTTCATGCTTTGGCTTTGACGCCGACAGGAACAGGAAGTTGTTGGATGGACAATGAAAGAAAAGGAAACGTTCTACTGTGTGTCTGTGTGTGAGAGCATGTTAGATACACCAATTAATTACTTTTTCTCCTGTCGCTTGATGTCTCCCATTCCCTCCTGTCATTGGTGCACAGTAACAGGTCATATGCAGCAATGGGGGGACCTTAGTCATAGCCCACTCCAGTGATTCGTCTCTGTGTACAAACAGCCTGTAACCACGGCAATTCACCACAGCAAAAAAAACGGCAAGCTCCCTTTGCTGGCCCACACCAGAGAGCAACGCATCGTTGACATCGCACGTCCAAGGAAGGAGAGCAGCCATATTGGACCCAGACAACAGAAGCATCTCGATGAGTTGGACACAGGAGGGAAACGGAGCTGCGGATAAACCTGTTGCTCGACAAGTACACGGCATTGTACTTGTCCGTTTCCAATAAATCATTGCCGGGTTGCCCATGAGCAAGGCGATTACCCCCGGCGACCACTTGCGGTTGCGGTTGAAGTACCACCCGACAGAGATCAGTGGCGGGAATGGTAACACACAGGAGGATTGTGCGTGTGTGTTCTCACTGGTGTGATGTGAGCTCTTCCCAGACGCCAGGACACTGCAGAGTGTAAGAGTGTGCAGTGGACAATCATGAAATAAATATATCCAACCTCATGAATTTTTATTTATCTGACTTGAAGGGTAAATAATACACACATACAGAGGCACAGACGCACACACACACACAACTGTGCCTCTCTCTCTCTCTCTCTCTCTCCCTCCCCCTCTCTCTCCTCCCAACCTCAGATTGAACTTCTGACCATCTCCTCCTCTGCAGATAGCTCCTCCCGGGGCTACATGCTGGGGGTCGTTTGAAAGCTCCCTGAACACCAACTCTGATGTTCCCCTCCCCTCTCTCTCTCTCTCTGCTCTCTCTGTCTCTCTCTCTCCTCTTGTCGTCCTCCATGGTTCTCTGTCTCTGTCTCTCTCTCTCTCTCTCTCTCTCTCTCTCTCTCTCTCTCTCTCTCTCTCTCCTCTTGTCGTCCTCCATGTTTCTCTCTCTCTCTCTCTCTCTCTCTCTCTCTCTCTCTCTCTCTCTCTCTCTCTCTCTCTCTCTCTCTCTGTCCACTCGACGATCAGGCAGCCCGTCACATTTCATCTTTTTTTGGGGGTCATTCTCGACACGTCCTCCGGTACAAACGAGGACAACAAGCCTGTTTTCTCTCTCCCCTCCTGTTCCCTCAGATTGTCTGTCTGGTGGTGGTGCAGCATGTGGGTTCTCTCCGATTCAGCAGAATCCATCCGAACTATTATCAGAAATCAGAATCAGAATCGGAATCAGAAACATCTTTAATGTCTGAGGTGCTTTTGTGCAATTGGACATTAAGCGGAGAGTAAGAACATAGAAATAAAATATATATGAAAAATAAGCAATAAAAAGGTGCAATTAATATAAAGAATAGATGTGCATGGGGGGGTGGGAGGGAGTCGGTGGGGCTGAACGTTAATATATTCTTTTCATTATTGAACCTCTCATATCTTCTTTCTCTCTCACACCTGACCTGACACACTGATGGTGCGCTGTGATTCGCTGCCGGAAAGGAAGTGACATCACGCCGTGGACCGTAACCGCCGTTTATTTACTGCGTCCTCCCGCCGCCCGCCTGTGTTTGCGTTGTCTGCTCCTACGGCGATAAACGCGTCTTTTCTTGTGGCTACTGGTGTCTGGTGATCGGCGCGTATTTTGACACCTTTTACACGACACACTTACATAAGTACGAACTTTGGCAAATTACATTTCTGATTCTGAGTGAGCGATGCACAACTAACTGCAATATAATCACAGTTTTGCTCTCGGTAATTAGCTAATGGAGCGACTTAATCGTTTGTTTGTTTGTTTGCTGTTTAAATCTCTATTTGCTTCTGTCTGGGTTTGATTATTATTATTATGAAGGTTATTTTTAAAAGTGTGTGTGTGTGTGTGTGTGTGTGTGTGTGTGTGTGTGTGTGTGTGTGTGTGTGTGTGTGTGTGTGTGTGTGTGTGTGTGTGTGTGTGTGTGGACTCTGGATTGTTCCCATGCTGAGACCCTCTCTGCTACAGAATAGGAAACTTGTTTTCTATAAAGCACTTAAAAGTCTTCTCTCTCTCTCTCTCTCTCTCTCTCGCCCTGAACGATTTCTCCGTTCTCCTATTTCTTCCTTTTTCTTCCACTTCTCAGTGTGAAGAGCTCTCTCTGTCTCTCTCTCTGTCTCTCTCTGTCTCTCCTCTCTCTCTCTGTCTCTGTCTCTGTCTCTGTCTCTCTCTCTCTCTCTCTCTCTCTCTCTCTCTCTCTCTCTCTCTCTCTCTCTCTCTCTCTCTCTCTCCTCTCTCTCTCTCTCTCTCTCTGTGTGTGTGGTGCATGCCGGGAGCACGGGTGTGAGCGAGTGAGTGGTGAGTGTTTGGCGGAAAATTTGAAAGTTTCTTTTCTTTTCAGATTCTTCCTTCGTACTTTCTAAATATTTCTTTGCATGATCAGGTCAGGCTTTTTATTGAGAACATAAAACCTGGTGATCGGTTTGCGGAGACGACGGATCAGGCGGGCGTGGCGTCCTCCGAGACGCCTCCGCTGTCCATCCGTCACGGGATTCGGGTCCCGATCCCGACGTGACCGTGGAGCAGGTGCTGCTGGCTGTCGGGCAGCAGGTCGGATATAATGAAGTGGTTTCTGCCTCCAGCATGAACAAAGAGGTGGTGGTGTTCTTACAGGAAATAGGTTTCAGGTGGAGGCAGCGGGAGGTAGCGGGGTGGTGAGCAGTCGGGAGCAGGTGGAGGTGTGACGGGAGCAGGTGGAGGTGTGACGGGAGCAGGGCGGAGGTGTGACGGGAGCAGTGGAGAGGTGTGACGGGAGCAGGTGGCAGGAGTGTGACGGGAGGCGGCGGAGGTGTGACGGGAGCAGGTGGAGGTGTGACGGGAGCAGGTGGAGAGCTGCTTGTGACGGGAGCTGGGCGAGGTGTGCTGGACAGGTGGAGGTGTGGGGAGCGGGCGGAGGTGTGACGGGAGCAGGCGGAGGTGTGACGGGAGCAGGTGGAGGTGTGACGGGAGCAGGCGGAGGTGTGACGGGAGCAGGCGGAGGTGTGACGGGAGCAGGTGGAGGTGTGACGGGAGCAGGGTGGAGACGGTGTGACGGGAGCGGGCGGCAGGTGTGACGGGAGCGGGCAGGAGGTTGTGACGGGAGCAGGTGGACGGAGGTGTGACGGGAGCGGGCGGAGGTGTGACGGGGAGCGGGCGGATGGTGTTGACGGGAGCGGGGCGGAGGGTGTGAACGGGAGCGGGCGGGGGTGTGTACGGGAGCAGGTGCGAGAGGTGTAAGCGGGAGCAGGGAGGTGTGACGGGAGCAGTGTGCGGAGCAGGTTGTGACGGGAGCAGGTGGGGGTGTGACAGGAGCTAGTGTGGAGGTGTGACGGGAGCTAGGTTGGAGAGGTGTGACGGGAGCAGGGGGAGGTGTGACGGGAGCAGGGGGGGTGTGACGGGAGCAGGGCGGAGGAGCGAAGGCGGAGGGTGTGACGGGAGGCAGGCGGAGGTGTGACGGGAGCAGGGGAGGTGAGGTGTGACGGGAGCAGGTGGAGGTGTGACGGGAGCGGCGGGGTGTGACGGTGATCGGTGAGGTGGTGACGTGGAGCGGGCCGGAGCGTGTGACGGTGGAGCGGGTGGAGAGGTGTGACGGGAGCAGGCGGAGGTGTGACGGGAGCAGGCGGAGGTGTGACGGGAGCGGGCGGAGAGGTGTGACGGGAGCAGGCGGAGGTGTGACGGGAGCGGGCGGAGGTGTGACGGGAGCGGGCGGCGGCCGGAGCGGGTGGTTTGACGGGATGCAGGCGGAGGTGTGACGAGAGCGGGGCGGAGGTGGTGGACTTGGAGCGGGTGCGGTGTGACGACGGAGCGGGTGGAGGTGTGACGCCGAGCCAGACCAGCGAGGTGGAAGACATGGAATACGATTCAGAAGCCGAGAGCTTGTCTGACGTTCTTGATAAAGATATTGACTTCTACACAATACAAGACATTCATAGTTTTCTAGACGATACATTTGGAAAATCAGTCAAAGTGAACGATTATTTTGAAGATTCAGATAAATGTATTAGAAGTGTTAAAACGATGCAGAAGATGGTTGGGGTTGACTTACTGGATGAAAAAAAACGTTTTCGACTGAGGAAACACGTCACTGTGACGAGGAAAACTGTCGACTCACCCTTGTTTTCCGCATGGACAAACTTCTCAATCTTACAGCTATAAACTAAGACATTAGAACAATAAACCCCATCATATATGACCACATACACATATTCATCGGGTGTTCTCCTTACCGTCTTGTTCCTTTTACTGATTCCCCTCTCCTCCTCTATCCTCCTAGAACCCAAAAGTAACATTGGTCCACAATAGCTATATGCGCAGGGGACTTACTTCACGCACTTTGGACCCAATCCTACACTCTAGCACCTGCTCGCGACTGAGCGTGCCCATGCCTCTCAATCTCCTGTCGTGGCCTCGCCTGGCTCCTAACGGAATCCTCATGCCCGGCTTTCCTTGCCGGGCTCCGGCAGGCTCTCCCCTCCGCGTTGACCCTAGTCAGACCCCTGCGGGTCCTCTAGTCCCGGATTGCCTGGCTTGTTTGAGAGCCATAACATTTTCTTTAAGAGTAAGACTCTCATCGAATTTCACCAGCGGAGCCCTCTGCCCTGCTAGCAATCCGCACTGCCTCGGTGCGAGCTGGTCTACCACGGCCTCGTCTGGCCATATGATGCAACTCACACCCCATCAGCGTTCCTTATAATGAACGCCGCCGACTCCCTCGGCCAATTGAATGCAACACCGACTGTCTTGTGATGCGTGTACATACATCACACACACACACACACACACACACACACACACACACACACACACACACACACACACACACACACAACACACACACACACACGAACACACACACACACACACACACACACACACACACACACACACGACACACACACACACACACACACACACACATGACACACACACACACACACACGACACACACACACACACACACGCCGGCACACACAAAATAGCTTGATGCCACAGACTATTGAGAAAATCCATTAGTGTGCTCGCAGGTAAGTAGGTAACCGAGAGCAACGCAGTGGTGGCCATGTGGTGGCCCAGATAAGGCCCAGCTCCGGCAGAGCAGGGGTGAGAGGAGAGAGAGAGAGGAGAGGACTTTGACACTGTGTTTTTCAGCTTTTATTTTAACCAATGGGAGAGAGAGTATAACACTTCATGGCCCTCATCTGCATGTGGACTAGCAGGCAGGGCAGGCTGTCTGGGTGAAGGCGGCATCACCAGGATGCTCACGGTTACATCACACCAGCTGGCGTCTGTCTGTCACCCTCTGTTCCTGTCTGCTGTAATACATGTGCTTCTGGATGAATGCAGAATGTGTGTGTGAAAGTGTCAAGATTTAAGTCTTCTTTGCAAAATACAAGGGCTGTCGATTTGAATATATAATCAAAAATAATCAGACATTTTCAATCTGTTTCAAATATACCGTGAAGGGACATTTTCCAAGTTTTTAATAATCTTGTCAACATGGGAGCAAACACAAGCATGAGAAACGATGCATCTTCAAAATAACGTCATTGTACAACAGGTACCATCGTCAGTCAAATGCTCCATTACTACAGGATAGGTCAAAGGTCACTCGCGATTCTAAAGCAATTGACAATCGCAGGGGAGGGGGAGGGGCCAACGGCCGACCTGGCAAGATGTTGCCGTGTAAGGGCGACTCGCTTCCGAGTTGAAATTATTTCTTCTTCTAATGACCCGGCACACCACATGACGTAAGGTGCCAACCAGTAGACTCGCAGTACAGTCAAAAAAGACAGAATGTTTTGCTGCTTGTGGGAGTTTACAACATTTGTCGATGGAAGTGCTTAAAACCAAAGAATCTAATTCAACACCAGTGCACCACCGAATCATCGGTCCAATCAGACGGCCGAACACGTGTCGAACAAGCTGTTCATTTGCATGAAGTTAACAGTTCACAGTTCAAGTTGTGTCCGACCCGTTCAATGCACCACAAGTCCTCCCAGCCACACGTGAGCCGTCCCATATTCCTCTGACTCCACGCAGTATGCACCTGTTTTAATGCATCAATGCATTCAAAAAATGTGTACCATTAAAACAAATTAGCGTAAAGGAATATTATTATCTTGTTAACTTCCACAGCCCTACAAAATACCTTTTTTAAGAGCTATGTCAGCCTTGTGTCAGTATGCAGGAATGTGGCATCTTTGCCACCAATACAGCAGGAGTGAGGGATGTGTGTTCACAGAGGACACACCGCAGTCTCTTCTGTATTAGCGTCCCACCGTCCTTGGAGACACAGAGACTGTTATGGAAGTCAGTCAAGGAAGAACCTAATATCCGAGCATGAAATCCCGCGCACGCACACACGTGCAGCTCACGCAATCTCCTCCGCCGTCGCCCCTGCCTCCCCTCCAGTTAACTGGTTTTATAGCAGATGTATTAAAAATGAAGTCCCCTAATTACTTTGCATGTGTATTGAGTGTGTGCGTGTGTGTGTGTGCATGTGTGTGTGTGTGTGAGAGAGCGTATGTACAGCCGCAGGACGGGATGTAGCGAATGGAATAAATCTACTCCTGCAAGTTTGCTGTACTGCAGGCTTGTAGGTTTTGCTGTATTTAATTTGTGCATGCAAGCATGTGTGTGTGTATGTGTTTCTGTCTGTGTGAATGCATGTGTGTGTGTGTGTGTAGGGGGGTGGCCAGTAGTTCAGGCGGTAGAGCGGTTGTCCCATAACCGGTCACCGGAAGCCGGAACCCGTAAACTGGAAGGTTGCTGGTTCGATCCCCGGGCTCTACCTAGCTAAGTGCTGAGGTGTCCCTGAGCAAGACACCACCTAACCCTAACTGCTCCTGACGTGTTGGTTGTTACCTTGCATGGTTGGCACCACCGTCGGTGTATGAATGGGTGAATGTGAAAGTGTAAAGTATGAAGATAATAAAGCGGAACGGCGGAGTGGCGGCGCGTCTTAACCACGGGGCAGACATACTTGCGCCAAGGCTCGGACGTTGGAATCGACAGCCCTTGTATTTTGCAAAGAAGACTTAAATCTTGACACTTTCACACACACATTGTGCATTCATCCAGAAGCACATGTATTACAGCAGACAGGAACAGAGGGTGACAGACAGACGCCAGCTGGTGTGATGTAACCGTGAGCATCCTGGTGATGCCGCCTTCACCCAGACAGCCTGCCCTGCCTGCTAGTCCACATGCAGATGAGGGCCATGAAGTGTTATACTCTCTCTCCCATTGGTTAAAATAAAAGCTGAAAAACACAGTGTCAAAGTCCTCTCCTCCCTCCCCCCTCCCCTCCCCTCCCCTCCTCTCCTCTCCTCTCCTCTCCTCCCTCCTCCCTCCCCTCCTCTCCCCTCCTCTCCTCCTCTCCTCTCCTCTCTTCTGCCCTCTCCTCTCCTCTCCTCTCCCTCTCCTCTCCTCGCTCCTCCTCTCCTCTCTCTCCTCTCTCCCTCTCCTCTCCTCCTCCTCTTCCCTCTTCTCTCCTCTCCTCCCTCTCTCTCCTCCTCTCTCCCTCTCCCCTCCTCCCCTTTCTCCTCTCTTCCTCTCCTCTCTCCTCTCTCTGTCTACTCCCGATACAGGCAACCCTGCTGAAAACACACACACGTCTCTTTAAGACTCTATGAACGGCAGCAAACTGGAGCGACAAACACCAAGACAATCTCAGGGGAGGGGGAGGGGCCAACGGCCGACCTGGCAAGATGTTGCCGTGTAAGGGCGACTCGCTTCCGAGTTGAAATTATTTCTTCTTCTAATGACCCGGCACACCACATGACGTAAGGTGCCAACCAGTAGACTCGCAGTACAGTCAAAAAAGACTTGCTGCTTGTGGGAGTTTACAACATTTGTCGATGGAAGTGCTTAAAACCAAAGAATGTAATTCAACACCAGTGCACCACTGAATCATCGGTCCAATCAGACGGCCGAACACGTGTCCAACTGGCTGTTCATTTGCATGAAGTTAACAGTTCACAGTTCAAGTTGTGTCCGACCCGTTCAATGCACCACAAGTCCTCCCAGCCACACGTGAGCCGTCCCATATTCCTCTGACTCCACGCAGTATGCACCTGTTTTAATGCATCAATGCATCCAAAAAATGTGTGTACCATTAAAACAAATTTGCGTAAAGGAATATTATTATCTTGTTAACTTCCACAGCCCTACAAAATACCTTTTTTAAGAGCTATGTCAGCCTTGTGTCAGTATGCAGGAATGTGGCATCTTTGCCACCAATACAGCAGGAGTGAGGGATGTGTGTTCACAGAGGACACACCGCAGTCTCTTCTGTATTAGCGTCCCACCCGTCCTTGGAGACACAGAGACTGTTATGGAAGTCAGTCAAGGAAGAACCTAATATCCGAGCATGAAAATCCCGCGCACCGCACACACGTGCAGCTCACGCAATCTCCTCCGCCGTCGCCCCTGCCTCCCCTCCAGTTAACTGGTTTTATAGCAGATGTATTAAAAATGAAGTCCCCTAATTACTTTGCATGTGTATTGAGTGTGTGCATGTGTGTGTGTGCATGTGTGTGTGTGTGTGAGAGAGCGTATGTACAGCCGCAGGACGGGATGTAGCGAATGGAATAAATCTACTCCTGCAAGTTTGCTGTACTGCAGGCTTGTAGGTTTTGCTGTATTTAATTTGTGCATGCAAGCATGTGTGTGTGTATGTGTTTCTGTCTGTGTGAATGCATGTGTGTGTGTGTGTGTAGGGGGGTGGCCAGTAGTTCAGGCGGTAGAGCGGTTGTCCCATAACCGGTCACCGGAAGCCGGAACCCGTAAACTGGAAGGTTGCTGGTTCGATCCCCGGGCTCTACCTAGCTAAGTGCTGAGGTGTCCCTGAGCAAGACACCACCTAACCCTAACTGCTCCTGACGTGTTGGTTGTTACCTTGCATGGTTGGCACCACCGTCGGTGTATGAATGGGTGAATGTGAGGCAATAATTTGAAGCACCTTGGATAAAAGCGCTGTATAAATGCATTCCATTTACCATTTACCGTGTGTGCAACCCCCCCCCCCCCCCCAGGCCTTCTTGGGGAACTCCAACTCGGAGAGTGCGGTCCGTCATGAGCTGCAGCAGCAGGGGGTGCTGGTCGCTCGCTTCCTGCGCCTCGTCCCGCTGGACTGGAGCGCTGAGGGACGCATCGGCCTGCGCATCGAGCTCTACGGCTGCTCCTACTGTGAGGACACACACACACACGTGCGCACACACACACACGTGCGCACACACACACACACACATGCATGTAAGAACACAAACATGCACACACACACACATGCATGTACGTGAACACACACACACACATGCATGTAAGTACACACGAACACGCCCATTTTAGATCTAAAAGCCATGTCATCATCCATCTGATGCCGTATTGGATTCATTCATTATAAGTTGATTCAGTACACAGCACGTAGCGGAGGTAGCAGGGCCGACGGCGACAAGATGGCCGCCTCCTCCTGCTAGCGCTGTTAGGAATACAGGGTCGGGTGTTACATGACGGATCCCCCAGGATCTGGCTGAAGAGTGTAATGAGGGCTGACCAGGGCTAATCAAGGCACAGTAGGCAACACCTTATGATCTGCCTTATTTCATTCAGACACACACAGACACACACACACACACACACACACACACACACACACACACACACACACACACACAGAAAGTGGTGGCTCCTGCCTCACAACAAAACACACACTGTTTGTGTGAACACACATACTTCACTTCTCCTGTGACTGTTGTGGGGGGCTCAGTTTAAACTCCATCGTCACAACGCAAATATGAAATAATACCATGGAACTGCTGCCTATAGATATTGTTTGTTTACTGCAGTAAACAAATGCCCGCCCCCCCTCCCTGATATGAAGATAGAAGATCACATTATTAATCCACACTTATATGGTCACCACACACACACACACACACACACACACACACATGCACACACTCACACACAACATAGATGACATCACCTATGAAACAGAGAGCTCACGCTGCCCGTTAGCGTGCATCCTATTAAAGGCTGTCAAATTGATTTTGATAACAATTTTCAATTAAGACGCTGCATAAATTACCGTGTCTATCTCATTACAGGGGTCCAATTATACTGAATGTGTCTTTCTTTTGTGTGTGTGTGTGTGTGTGTGTGTGCTCTGTGTGTGTGTGTGTGTGTGTGTGTGTGTGCTCCGTGTGTGTGTGTGTGTGTGTGTGCGCGTGTCTTGCTTTTATGTGTCTTTCTCCGAGCATGAGTCCCGCGGCATGCACACACGCATGTATGTCACGCACACACAAACACACAGCTCATGTTGTGGTAGTTTTTTTTCTCCGATCAGGAGCGTCGTTTGTTGATTTCCAGTCAGGAATCCAGTGATTAGCTGCCTTGGTCTTCTCATCCTTTTCCTTTTTCCAACAAGCTGTCGGAGATAAGGACTTATAACAGAATGTGAAGTGCAGCTGCTCACACACTGTCTCACACACACACACACACACACACACACACAATCAAAGAGACCACAAAACATTTACTTGACTGATCCAAGTGTGCTCTCAACACATACTACATAAAGAAGCCATGCATTTGTACTCAAGAGGAAATCTGTCAAACTGTCATGATGCGGGGAGCTGCTATAGTGAACCATCCAGAAGTGTCCACACATCTATTTCATCTTTTCACCGCAAGACTGACAAGATGAGAGAGTGTGAGCACATCCACTCAGGTCTGAGGGTCTGTGTGTTCTTTCCACAAGTTTAATTGATGATAAATGCAACTCTAAAATGGTGTCATATTCATGGACCACAATAATTAATATCTTTGATTAAAACGCATGCACACCACACACACACACACACACACACACACACACACACACACACACTTTCAAATATAATCCAAATCAGGCATAGATGAGTCTCTCTCCTCCTCAACCCACGATGCTAACATCTCTCTTCTAAAACCCATAAACCAAGCAGACTGCAGACTCGATGTGCTCCACTGATACTACTCATTCTGGTACTGACGACAGAATAGTAAAATGGCAACAAAAAAAAATAGAAACAGTAGAGAGCAAGTGATAAAATAGACTTTATGCTATCACCCCCAATCACCACGTATTTGTAATTCCAGTTTATGATAATGTCTGCTAATTAGTTAAATATCACTTTATGACTCATCTCAAGCTGTGTGGGTCAGTCGAATACACACACACACACACACACACACACACACGTAAGAAGCTTTTCAAGAATCTATAAATGTACACAGCATCTTACTGCCATGCCTGTTAGATTGCATTTTCCATTTGGATTAACATGGGTTTGACTGAAAATCAATTATCTCATGAATGGGTAACACTAAAGGAAAACAAATCAAGAAAAAATATAACATTTTATATATAATTATAACAATTATACAATTATATTTTGGCGAGCAAGTGACACTGAATAACAAACAGCCTAATGCATTGACCTGCAAACATTTTAGAACGGTTTGACTGGCGTGTGTTTTAAACCAAACCCTATGTCAACAAAACGTGGGAAATTCCCTGTGTGCCATTCCATTAAAGGTGGAATATGACCATTTTAATACCATTTATTGCATTTCATGTGTGTGTGCGTGTGTGTGTGTGTGTGTGTGCGTGTGTGTGTGTGTGTGTGTGTTTTTAACATGCCTTATGCATTTGTGCGTCGCCCATTTTTGGGATTGAAACAATCCAAGTGTCTTTGTGCAAGTTTGAGTAATACATGGCATTTTATTCCCAAAAAATGGCAAGATATTCCCCAAAAATCTGCAACATTGCAGCCTCTTGTCTCCGTGGCCGATAGCTATAGCCAGATGAAGAGGTGGTGATGATGTACTAACTACCACAGCACCCGAGACAGCATCCAGGAGACCACCCTGCTGTCAAGAAGTCAGTCTAACTTGTAGACAAGCAGCGTTACTTCACAAACATACACATCCCGGAAAGATACATAAAAAATACAGACACGAGCGAAACACACAAGGCTCTGCCTGCGTTTAGGATTCTGCAGTCAGGAAGAGTTCCCCTTTTGGGTTCTCATCAGATGCACACACCACGCACACACACCACGCACACACACACACGCACACACCCACGCACACACACCACGCACACACACCACGCACACACACCACGCACACACACCATGCACACACACCACGCACACACACACACGCACACTTTCTGGATTCTCTGTCTGGGCCGTCATCCAACTGTGGTGGCTCACACAACTTTTACTTCCCGATACTTTCCAGCTGTCGTAGCAGCTGTCTTCTCCTCCTCCCTTCCTCCCTTCCTCCCTTCCTCCCTTCCTCCCTTCCTCCCTTCCTGCCTTCCTCCCTCCCAGCGCCACCGCAGTCTCTCTTCAGCAGATTGGACACAATGACTGGGTTTCTCAGAGGAGTACCACAACATCTGAACATCAACACGCGTACGCCTGGTGCCGACGCCGGTGGTGGCGGCGGTGGCGGCGGCGGCCCCGACTCTTGGCTTGCCGTGCCTGATAAGCGACGTTACACTCATATTATCACCACCAAACTGTGGCTGGAGCCCACATTCCTTTTCAAACACCCGACAACCTGCACACGTGCTGATAACCGCAGCATACCACACACACACAGCCAAGAGTTCAAATGCGGCGCAAACTCTCACGCAAGGCAGTCAATGCCAAGCATTATATGGCAACGTTATGGTTCTTTTAGCACCACCCATAAGAGTTACGCAAGATAGATGGAATAGAAGCCTTCGGTAGAACCTAATGTTTCCACCTACTCCTGATTAGATGTGACTATATTGACAGTTGACATTTAAAAGATCAAAGTAAAACATTTGAGGACTTAAATAAAATGATCAGCAGTAAAAGTGTCAGAAGGATCAATGAGTTTGAGTTAAGATGCAGCGTCTAGTAACAATGCAGTGCAACTTCAGTTCCAGACTAGCTCGTGAGAGTGTCAGGACTCAAGCGTAGGATCAGACACTGTGGTGCGACAGGCTGTCTGATCCGCACCATGTGTGGATACAGCCTCTCGACGGCACCGCCACACAAACATCCCTCACCATTACCAATTCAAATGCTGGCTGCAAAGTCACTTTTTATAATGAATAACAAGCAGAGTAGGAAGAGGCAGGCGGGTTT
>PIJE02000007.1:1587430-1589800 GCA_002895965.2 Coryphaenoides rupestris | reverse complement strand
AACTGCAATTGTTACTGACGCTGCATCTTAACTCAAACTCATTGATCCTTCTGACACTTTTACTGCTGGTCATTTTATTTAAGTCCTCAATGTTTTACTTTGTCTTTTAAATGTCAACTGTCAATATAGTCACATCTAATCAGGAGTAGGTGGAAACATTAGGTTTCTACCGAAGGCTTCTATTCCATCTATCTTGCGTAACTCTTATGGGTGGTGCTAAAAGAACCATAACGTTGCCATATAATGCTTGGCATTGACTGCCTTGCGTGAGAGTTTGCGCCGCATTTGAACTCTTGGTGTGTGGTGTGTGGTATGCTGCGGTTATCAGCACGTGTGCAGGTTGTCGGGTGTTTGAAAAGGAATGTGGGCTCCAGCACAGTTTGTGGTGATAATATGAGTGTAACGTCGCTTATCAGGCACGGCAAGCCAAGAGTCGGGGCGCCGCACGGCCGCACTGCCCCCGGCCGTGCACCAGGCGACGCGTGTTGATGTTCAGATGTTGTGGTACTCCTTTGAGAAGACCCAGTCATTGTGTCCAATCTGCGTGAAGAGAGACTGCGGTGGCGCCTGGGAGGGGAGGAAGGCAGGAAAGGAGGAAGGGAGGAAGGGATGCAAGGGAGGAAGGGAGGAAGGGAGGAGGAGAAGACAGCTGCTACGACAGCTGGAAAGTATCGGGAAGTAAAAGTTGTGTGAGCCACCACAGTTGGATGACGGCCCAGACAGAGAATCCAGAAAGGGTGCGTGTGTGTGTGTGCGTGTGTGTGTGCATGGTGTGTGTGTTGTGGTGTGTGTGCGTGTGTGTGTGTGCGTGGTGTGTGTGCATGGGTGTGGTGTGCTGGTGTGGTGCTGTTGGTGTGTGCGTGGTGTGTGTGCGTGGTGTGTGCGTGTGTGTGTGCGTGGTGTGTGTGCGTGGTGTGTGCATCTGATGAGAACCCAAAAGGGGAACTCTTCCTGACTGCAGAATCCTAAACGCAGGCAGAGCCTTGTGTGTTTCGCTCGTGTCTGTATTTTTTATTTTCTTTCCGGATGTGTTGTTTGTGAAGTAACGCTGCTTGTCTACAATTAGACTGACTTCTTGACAGCAGGTGGTCTCCTGGATGCTGTCCCGGGTGCTGTGGTAGTTTAGTACTTCATCACCACCTCTTCATCTGCTATAGCTATCGCACGGAGACAAGAGGCTGCATGTTGCAGATTTTTGGGGATATCTTGCCATTTTTTGGGAATAAATGCCATGTATTACTCAAACTTGCACAAAGACACTTGGATTGTTTCAATCCCAAAAATGGGCGACGCACAAATGCATAAGGCATGCTTAAAAAACACACACACACACACACACGCACACACACACACACACACACGCACACAACATGACATGCATAAATGGTATTAAAAATGGTCATATTCCACCTTTAATGGAATGGCACACAGGGAATTTTCCACGTTTTGTTGACATAGGGTTTGGTTTAAAACACACGCCAGTCAAACCATTCTAAAATGTTTGCAGGTCAATGCATTAGGCTGTTTGTTTATTCATGTCACTTGCTCGCCAAAATATAATTGTATAATTGTTATAATTATATATAAAAGTGTTATATTTTTCTTGATTTGTTTTCCTTTAGTGTTAGCCCATTCATGAGATAATTGATTTTCAGTCAAACCATGGTTAATCCAAATGGAAAATGCAATCTAACAGGCATGGCAGTAAGATGCTGTGTACATTTATAGATTCTTGAAAAGCTTCTTACGTGTGTGTGTGTGTGTGTGTGTGTGTGTGTGTGTGTGTGTGTGTGTGGTTCTGGGAATCGACGACCACACAGCTTGAGATGAGTCATAAAGTGATATTTAACTAATTAGCAGACATTATCATAAACCTGGAATTACAAATACGTGTGATTGGGGGTGAATAGCATAAGTCTATTTTACGACTTGCTCTCTACTGTTTATTTTTTTTGTTGCCATTTTTACTATTCTGTCGTCAGTACCAGAATGAGTAGTATCAGTGGAGCACATCGAGTCTGCAGTCTGCTTGGTTTATGGGTTTTAGAAGAGAGATGTTAGCATCTGGGTTGAGGAGGAGAGAGCTATCTATGCCTGATTTGGATTATATTTGAAAGTGTGTGTGTGTGTGTGTGTGTGTGTGTGGTGTGTGTGTGTGTGCATGCGTTTTAATCAAAGATTAATTATTGTGGTCCATGAATAATGACCCATTTTAGAGTTGCATTTATCATCAATTAAACTTTGTGGAAAGAACACACAGACCCTCAGACTGAGTGGATGTGCCACACTCTCTCATTCTTGTCAGTCCTTGCGGTGAAAAGATGAAATAGATGTGTGGGACAGCTTCTGGATGGTTCACTATATGCAGCT
>PIJE02000007.1:1577430-1582430 GCA_002895965.2 Coryphaenoides rupestris | reverse complement strand
CCGGACGGAACCCTTTCCAGGATGTCACCCAAGGACTCCAAGAAGGCCGGATACTCTGAGCTGCTGTTTGGTGCGTAGGCACACACAACAGTCAGAGCCTTCCCCCCAGCGACTTGCAGTCGCATGGAGGCGACCCTCTCGTCCACCGGAGAGAACTCCAACACAGCGGCGCTCAGCCGGGGACTTGTGAGTATCCCCACACCCGCCTGGCGCCTCACACCCTGGGCAACTCCGGAGAAGTAGAGGGTCCAGCCCCTCTCCAGGAGTTTGGTTCCAGAACCGGTGCTGTGCGTGGAGGTGAGCCCAACCATATCTAGTTGGTACCGCTCCACCTCCCGCACCAGCTCCGGCTCCTTCCCCGCCAGTGAGGTGACGTTCCACGTCCCTAGAACCAGTCGGCGATGACGGGGATCCGCACGCCCAGGACCCCGCTTTTGCCTACCGCCCGGTATACAATGCACCCGACCCCAATGACTCCTGACCTGATAATATTATATTATATATGTTATATATAATAATATATAATCTATAACACAAAATAACACACGAAAATAAAACGCTATGGCAGCTTCATAAGAATGTCTCCTTATAATGGTAATTAATTACAATGACAAACTAACATAATACATAACATTCCAGTGCTCCTATGCTCCCAAAATGTCAAAGTTTGAGACAACACAACTACATGGTTAGGTTGAGACAACACACAACTACATGGTTAGGTTGAGACAACACAACTACATGGTTAGGTTGAGACAACACACAACTACATGGTTAGGTTGAGACACACAACTACATGGTTAGGTTGAGACAACACAACTACATGGTTAGGTTGAGACAACACAACTACATGGTTAGGTTGAGACAACACAACTACATGGTTAGGTTGAGACAACACACAACTACATGGTTAGGTTGAGGTTTGCATTCAGGGCTTTCTGGTGGGACTCACTGAATGCAAAGCTCTCCCATGTGTGAGGAGATACTCTGAGAGGCAGGGAGCAGCCTGTAGTTAGCAGCCTGTAGTTAGCAGCCTGTAGTTAGCAGCCTGTAGTGAGGGCCAACGTGGGGTCGCTTGAGCACCACTGAATGCTGGAGAAGCTGAGGACAGGATGGTTTTTATTTCCCTCTGGCCGACTTTACCTTGAAAGGACGCGGCATGTGTGAGGAGCTGTCGGCATGCTGCAATGAATACGGTGTGTGTGTGTGTGTGTGTGTGTGCACAGATAGGGCCCAGCAATGCCTCCAGACCATGGCTGTGTTTCCTCTTTGAGGCAAATCTATGTTTCTAATAATAGCATGAAGGCGTTGATGTTGTTGCGAGACAAACACATGCACAAACCACACACACGCACACACACACACATATATACACATACACATGCACACACACACAGATATACATACACACACACACACACACACACACACATATACTGTATACACACACACATATATGCACACATGCACACACACACACACACACACACACATATACCCACAGACACTCAATACTCCAACAAAATGAGTATTGAATGTGAGAAATGTAAAGGCCCTGACTGACGGTGTGTCAGAAGGTTGCGTCTCAGAGGAAAGTCAACGACCCTGAGAAAACCTGATTTCTCCCCTCAACTTAGTGCCGTCCTCCTCCCCTTGCATAGCCTGCATTCATCTAGAAGAATCCAGCTGCTGAGGATGCCTGAGAGGTTTCAGTACAGAATGATTCAATGGAGGCTCTCCACAGTCACGCACACGGCCGTGTCCCTCAGTAGGGCTCGGGATGGGCCAGAATGCATCATGGGATTATTTTGTGCTGACAATAAACTCAAGAGACTCAAAGGACTCAAGAGAGTTGTACTGCTGTGAAATCCTAAACCAGCGTTCATATCCTACCATTTTTTGCCATGTCTCACATCCCAAACATAACTGACATTCCAACATTACAATGCTCCCAATATGACGCCAGTCATTACGATGGGAGAAGCCCCACTGTATGAATCACAGATGGTGTCATGAAAATCATAAGGTTGATTGCTCAAACCAATGGGCATCCTCTCCTCAAGGCCCCCGCATAATATATTAACCATTTTCACAGCAGGAATAACACAGAGGTAACTCATAACATGAATAATTGCTCCGTTGGATTGAGGTCTGGCAGTGCACCAGTATAGACACAACTAGTCCAGTAAATATACATTGACCATGCTGGTGCTGCTGTGCCAGACATATGTAAAACCGGCCTAATGTTAAAATGACAGGTATAGGTCCTACAGTTGGAACAGGACATTACCTTACCCTGCTACTACAGGAACAGGACATTACCTTACCCTGCTTTGACAGGAACAGGAAGTTACCTTACCCTGCTACTACAGGAACAGGACATTACCTTACCCTGCTACTACAGGAACAGGACATTACCTTACCCTGCTTCTACAGGAACAGGACGTTACTTTACCCTGCTACTGACTGATCTATTCCATTGCCTCTTCACCTGAGTGTAGGCCCATGTGGCGTGCTGTGTCCCTGGCAGGCAGTAACCAGTACGGCTCCATCCTGGGCCACACCTCCGTGTCCAGCGGCAGCCTGCTGGACGACGACCACTGGCACTCGGTGGTCATCGAGCGCTTCCGCCGCAACGTCAACTTCACCCTGGACACGCACACGCAGCACTTCCGCACCAACGGGGAGTTTGACCACCTGGACCTGGACTACGAGGTGAGGGGAGGGAAGAGGACAAGGGATCGAGGGATCAAGGGATCAAGGTCTCTTGGCCGACACAAACACACATGATTGTGCATGCATGTGCGCGCACACACACACACACACACACACACACACACACACACACACACACACACACAGGCGCATTCAGAGAACACATTTTGTGGAGCAATGTTTTCTTTTCCCTCTTACTTTAGTTACTTCTATCTTACTTTACTTTGATTTGACTATTTTCCTTTACTATTATTTACTATTTTACTTGACTACCGAACAAATGCTGCGTTGTTTTAACCAATGAATATAGTCTAGTTTGTGTTTGTTTTTTTTTTGTTCAACCAAACTTCTAATGTCCGAGTTTCCCCCCAGAGCCATAAATGAAGTAGCACATTAATAACTTCCTGTTAAACTCACATCTCTTGTATGTGTTATTCACCATGTATGCTAAATGTCATTGAAAACTTGCTACATTACCTTTCATCATCATGTGCGATATTCTTAGTATTCTTAATATCAGGTGCAATACTACGTCTCAATATTACCTAGCAATATTACCTTTCATCATCATGTGTAGTATTCCTCATGTGCAATACTACTTATGAATACCATTGGCAACTTGTTTTGTTTCTTGAATATCTTAGCTATATTTTTCCTTAGGCTTATTCACTGTAAATGTGTACATTTATTATTATTACATTTATATTATTCTATAGTTTATTATTCTATTGCTATGCTTATGTTGTTGGTATTATGAGAAACCTCTGGCACAAGAATTTCCTTCGGGATTAATACAGTTCTGTCTTATCTTATCTTATCTTATCTTATCTTATCAAGAAAAACGTATTATATGTAGAGTGTGTGTGTGTGTGTGTGTGTGTTTATGTTTGTCCAAACTGGTCGAAGGCCAAAACAGCCCATGTGTGCACCGTGACTCACTCCCGGTACACACACATTTCTTGGTAATGACCCCTTACCATCCAGAGTCCCTCATCACTTCCTCCTCCTCCTCCTCCTCCTCCTCCTCATCCTCAAGGTAGTTTGGAGAAACCCATTAACTCATTAGCGCGGCTAGCTACCAGCCGTCGACTCAGCCCCCCCCGCCCCATCATAGGACACCACACGGCCCCGCTGTCGGGTTATTTGCTCCGCCATGTTCTGGCCTCGCCTCATCCTTCATGTTGTTCTTTGGACCTATTTGTCCTGTTTGACATTGTTCAGCCAGATGGACGGATGGCTGGTTCACAGACAGACAGATACGTGTGTTTGGGTAACTGAATACACAGAGAGCAGCTAATTATAATCATACTGTACATGAAGAAAATTGACTCTGAGATGTATAGCAAGTGTAATTTGTACTGCTCATGCTGTATGTTTGATAGCATAATGTGTGTGTGTTGGTGTGTGTGTGTGTGTGTGTGTGTGTGTGTGTGTGTGTGTGTGTGTGTGTGTGTGTGTGTGTGTGTGTGTGTGTGTGTGTGTGTGTGTGTGTGTGTCGTAGCTTCCTGTACGCCAAGTAACCTGAAAATGTTGAATTAAGTGATTGTTCAGGGAATGTTACCGGTGGAATACAGGTTCAAAAGTGGTGTGTGTGTGTGTGTGTGTGTGTGTGTGTGTGTGTGTGTGTGTGTGTGTGTGTGTGTGTGTGTGTATGTGTATGTATGTGTGTGTCCACTGAACCTTGAAGGATATTGTCAGTGGAGTTATTGGCCAACGAGCCCTCTCGAGACAGAGCCTGTACACTTTTATCCCCTCAGCTGCAGCGTATGTGTGTGTGTGTGTGTGTGTGTGTGTGTGTGTGTGTTTGAGTGTGTGTGTTCGCGAGGTGATGCTTCACTAGTCTTCGTAATTACTGCCAAGGGTAGACACAAACAGACCCAGGATTTCCACTCTATAGGCTTAACAAGCACACACACACACGCACACACGCACACACACACACACACACGCGAGGAACAGGACATTACCTTACCCTGCTACTACAGGAACAGGACATTACCTTACCCTGCTACTACAGGAACAGGACATTACCTTACCCTGCTACTACAGGAACAGGACATTACCTTACCCTGCTTCTACAGGAACAGGACATTACCTTACCCTGCTACTACAGGAACAGGACATTACCTTACCCTGCTTCTACAGGAACAGGACATTACCTTACCCTGCTACTACAGGAACAGGACATTACCTTACCCTGCTACTACAGGAACAGGACATTACCTTACCCTGCTTCTACAGGAACTAGGACATGTGGCGTGCTGTGTCCCTGGCAGGCAGTAACT
>PIJE02000007.1:1538733-1572861 GCA_002895965.2 Coryphaenoides rupestris | reverse complement strand
GCTCTATAGAGAGGAGTGCTGCTGTGAGCGTTAACCAGAGACACAGGACTCATACCGTCTCCTGGGTAGGTACACACAGGACTCATACTGTCTCCTGGGCAGGTATACACCGCTAGACACACAGGACTCATACTGTCTCCTGGGCAGGTATACACTGCTAGACACACAGGACTCATACCGTCTCCTGGGCAGGTATACACCGCTAGACATACAGGACTCATACCGTCTCCTGGGCAGGTATACACTGCTAGACATACAAGACTCAGACCAGTGATGGCGTCTTTAGTTCTCGCGCAACATCACTAATTCAGAGTGTGAATGTCTGTTGAATATCCAATATCTTTTTAATAAAAAAAACTGTGTTCAAACTGCATACAATTCTATTGAGACCTGTGATGGTTTTAATACACCACCGCAGCATATCACTTCTGGTGGTGGTTAACTTGGTGGTTTACACTTAACTCTGCAGAGAGTAAACTCTGTGTGAGATGGAAGGCTTTCAATTGACTGCATATCAGTGTGTGTGTGTTTGATTGGACGGCGTTAGCTGTCAGCTGATAGGCGGCGTGTGACTAGACTACAGTGTCCCGCCAGAACCAGCCACCAGGCCCATTAAAACGGTGAAGTGTGGTGATGCTGGATATGGAAATGGGTGAACGATTTATATCAGAGACACTTTCAGTCCTTTGTAAATATTTCTTGTGTTTGCTTTCTGGCACCACTCTTTTTGGCGTTTCATGAACTACTGTCTTCAGTAGTGGATACCAAGAGATGCTTTGGACTGATCATCCTGTGATTTCTGTGTGTGTGTGTGTGTGTGTGTGGATGTAATAATATTGGTTCCTGTGAGACACTTTGTGTCTGGAGGTTGTGTGTGTGTGTGTGTTTGTGTGTGTGTGTGTGTGTGTGTGTGTGTGTGTACGTCAGCATGGTATGATATTCTAGGGCATTGTGTGTCCCCCTGGTCTACCTGTGTGTGACATAGAGCACAGAAAGCTCTTCAGAATCACCTTGGAGACGTCCACACGGGCCCCGGGGCCACTCAATACAGATATAGCCCCAAAAACACATTCATCCAAACTGGATCAATTTGTGATGTGTGGAGAGAGAGAGAGAGAGAGAGAGAGAGAGAGAGAGAGAGAGAGAGAGAGAGAGAGAGAGAGAGAGAGAGAGGTGTGTGTGTGTGTGTGTGTGTGTGTGTGTGTGTGTGTGTGTGTGTTTGTGTGTGTGTGTGTGTGTGTGTGTGTGTGTGTGTGTATACTTGAGGGTACATCTATTAATTATAGAAATTTCAATTCCATATTGCTTCCATGGAGAACAGAGAGCTTCCATCCAGCAAAATGTGAAACAATCTTTATGTTTTCACTCTCAATGTGCCACATCTCTCCTGTCTGCCGGTCTCTGTTGATGCCAAGAGCACAACTACAACTCATACTGGCATCTTGACTGCAGACATCAATAAAGAAGCATAGCTTTGAGGAAATAAGAGGAAACCACAACAGAATGTGTAGATGTTGTGTTAATATCATACATTACCTGTCTGTAGTAGTACTAGTCGTAGTCGATGTGATTGTACAACAGCAACAATGCCACTGCTTTGTAAAGCTTTGTAAAGTTGTTGTCATTTTGGTAGCAGCCATAAAAAAGGCTATATCTACATTTTAAATAAGTATTGAATTGACGTGTGCAACCGAACTAAAGAAAGGCATTAAGTTACCATTATGTTGAAATGTATTTTAATAAAAGTTGAATAGTACATGATTAGTAGTAAAGTCTAAGTCAACCCAAAAGCGGTGTTTCATATTATCTTATATGATCGTCAAGATAGTAATCTATGCCATTCACTATTACTAAAATAAGACTATCGTAGGATAAGGTGTAATTTAGAAACATCCGGTGTGAAATGTTTTTACCAATCTCTGCCAAGCAGTTTGTGATCATTCCACTGTGTTCCTTTTACGAGTGGGATGCACTTCTAAATTGTGTTTCAGTTAGGGGAAGGATACTTGTGTAGAAATATTATACCAAATGATAGCTCTATAGAGAGGAGTTCTGCAAGCCCCGTCTCCTGGGCAGGTATACACCGCTAGACACACAGGACTCATACTGTCTCCTGGGCAGGTATACACCGCTAGACACACAGGACTCATACTGTCTCCTGGGCAGGTATACACCGCTAGACACACAGGACTCATACTGTCTCCTGGGCAGGTATACACAGCTAGACACACAGGACTCATACTGTCTCCTGGGCAGGTATACACCGCTAGACACACAGGACTCATACTGTCTCCTGGGCAGGTATACACCGCTAGACACACAGGACTCACCGTCTCCTGGGCAGGTATACACCGCTAGACACACAGGACTCACCGTCTCCTGGGCAGGTATACACCGCTAGACACACAGGACTCACCGTCTCCTGGGCAGGTATACACCGCTAGACACACAGGACTCACGTCTGCTGTGGATGTGTCACACTGTAGGTCTTAGGCTGCTGCTGCAGCTCTGTCTGGTTGGGGGTGGAGGTGGGGGGAGGTCACGACGAGTTGAGATGAGCAAGGAGAGTGAGATGGAGAGAGAGAGAGAGAGAGAGAGAGAGAGAGAGAGAGAGAGAGAGATGGATGACTCTGATGTGCACACAACCGGCCATTGAACGGACAGCAGGCCCTCTTCCAAGCCCCTTAGCGAGGGAGAGGAAGTGCTACGGTCGACGGCCAGAACTTCTTCGAGAGATACGTGGCACACAGCCACTCGATATTGAACTTCTCGGACGCCCAGGAGAATGCTGATGTAACCCAGGCTAGGGGAGGTGTGTGGATCGAGGTGTGAAACCTGCAACCTCAGACAGAAAATGTGGCGTGCTCCAGAGAAAGGATCACCAAGAGGACAGACGTTGCTGGGCAAAAAATAAATAAAAAAATATAAAAAATTACAAAAAAGAGACGATCCTAAAATCATAATGAAACCTGTCACCTTTCCTCGCTATCGCTACGACCAGGAAGGGGCGTGAAATTGACACAGCCGGTTTATATCCCTTTACAAGAAAACACTGCTCTCAAAAAGTGCCAATGACATGAGGTGAGGTAAAAAGACCCCCAAGAGCCCCAGAGTGGATGACAGAGAGACAGAGACAGAGAGAGAGAGAGACTCTTTTTCAACTCCCCCATGCAAGTTCCACATGGCGTCTCATTACTCTCAAGTACACCGGGAGGAAATTACTTCTCCTCCTTTCTCCTTCCACTCCTCCTTTCATTTCCTTTTCTTTTCCAACTGTCTTGAGGGTCACGCCTATCCCTCCCCCCCACACACCCCCCCCCACCCCACCTCCTCCAAAAAAACGTCCCAACACAAAGTGCTGGCTATACAGATGCCAATGATACTGAGCTGGCCTCATATAAAGTAAACTCAATCATAGCGGGGGGGGTGGGGGACAGAGGGCCATCGATCATGCAGTCATGTGTTGTGTCTGGACTCCAGACGAGCCACAGGACCGGGCGGACCAGACGTATCAGAGACACGGGGGGGGGCAGCCAACACCTCAAGTTGAAACTGTCTGGCACCCGACCACGCAAGACACCACCCAGACTCCCTGCCAAGCTCTGGAGATGTGGCGTGCATAGTGTGTGAGGTGTGTGTGTGCATGTGTGTGCCTGCGTGTGTGTCTGTGAGGTGTGTGTGTGTGTGTGTCTGTGAGGTGTGTGTGTGTATGTGTGTGTGTGTGTGTGTCACGGGGGAGGAAGATAGAGAGCATTGTATTTCCATTGATTTCAGCCATATTTGCCTCAGGGATCAATGACGGATAAAAGACAGTCAGCGCCTGACTGATCCAATTTGAGAGCAAAAGGAGAGAAAGGTAGAGCGAGATAGAGAGAGGTAGAGAGAGGTAGAGAGAAGTAGAGAGAGATAGAGAGTGAGAGAGAGAGGGGGAGGGAGAAAGAGAGCAAGAGAAATAACGACTTGTGAGTAAATTGGAAACTGAGACAAACAAAAAGAAATTGCAAAATAAGGAAATTGAACATTGAATTAGAAATGATGAGCCATGGAAAACAAGACATCTGCGGAACGTAATAAAGACAGAGAGACAGATATTGCGATAGAGAGAGTGAGAGATATTGGAAGAGAGCGAGAGAAAGAGAGCAAATGTTTGGATTAAGTACAAAATGTCTTGAATTTAGCCGCTAAATTAAATCTACAAAAAACATGGCATCAATTTATTGAACGTATAGCGAAGCACTCCCTCTCCTTTTACTCCTTTCCTCCCCCTCCCTCCCGCTTCTCTCTCTCTCTCTCTCTCTCTCTCTCTCTCCACACATCACAAATTGATCCAGTTTGGATGAATGTGTTTTTGGGGCTATATCTGTATTGAGTGGCCCCGGGGCCCGTGTGGACGTCTCCAAGGTGATTCTGAAGAGCTTTCTGTGCTCTATGTCACACACAGGTAGACCAGGGGGACACACAATGCCCTAGAATATCATACCATGCTGACGTACACACAGACACACACACACACACACACACACACAAACACACACACACACACAACCTCCAGACACAAAGTGTCATAGCAATTTTGCATCTCACAGGAACCGATATTATTACATCCACACACACACACACACACACACACAGAAATCACAGGATGATCAGTCCAAAGCGTCTCTTGGTATCCACTACTGAAGACAGTAGTCCATGAAATGCCAAAAAGAGTAGTGCCAGAAAGCAAACACAAGAAATATTTACAAAGGACTGAAAGTGTCTCTGATATAAATCGTTCACCCATTTCCATATCCAGCATCACCACACTTCACCGTTTTAACGGGCCTGGTAGCTGGTTCTGGCGGGACACTGTAGTCTAGTCCCACGCCGCCTATCAGCTGACAGCTAACTCGTAGATCTTAGAGGTCACACACACTAGACTTGAACCGTGAATAGTGATGGAGAAAAGAAGAGCGATGTCAACATTGACCACCACATCACTGTTGCGGAGTCATGCGTTGTTGTTGAAGCTGTATAAAAATTGTTTTGTTTGCCAAGTTTTACCACCAAGTTAACCACCACCAGAAGCAATATGCTGCGGTGGTGTATTAAAACCATCACTGGTCTCCAATAGAATTGTATGCAGTTTGAACACAGTATTTTTTATTAAAAAGATATTGGATATTCACACTACTGAATTAGTGAATGTGGCGCGAGAACTAAAGACGCCATCACCGGTATGAGTCCTGTATGTCTAGCAGTGTATACCTGCCCAGGAGACGGTATGAGTCCTGTGTGTCTAGCGGTGTAATACCTGCCCAGGAGACGGTATGAGTCCTGTGTGTCTAGCGGTGTATACCTGCCCAGGAGACAGTATGAGTCCTGTGTGTCTAGCGGTGTATACCTGCCCAGGAGACGGTATGAGTCCTGTGTGTCTAGCAGTGTATACCTCCCAGGAGACGGTAATGAGTTCCTGTGTGTCTGAGCAGTGTATACCTGCCCAGGAGTACGGTATGAGTCGATGTGTTCTAGCGTGTATACCTGCCCAGGAGACGGTGAGTGAGTCCTGTGTGTGCTAGCGGTGTATACCTGCCCCAGGAGATAGTATGAGTCCTGTGTGTCTAGCTGTGTATACCTGCCCAGGAGACGGGGCTTGCAGAACTCCTCTCTATAGAGCTATCATTTGGTATAATATTTCTACAGAAGTATCCTTCCCCTAACTGAAACACAATTTAGAAGTGCATCCCACTCGTAAAAGGAACACAGTGGAATGATCACAAACTGCTTGGCAGAGATTGGTAAAAACATTTCACACCGGATGTTTCTAAATTACACCTTATCCTACGATAGTCTTATTTTAGTAATAGTGAATGGCATAGATTACTATCTTGTCGATCATATAAGATAATATGAAACACGAAAAGACTCCCAAAGAACACAGTCACCTCGCCCGGACAAGGGAAACCGGGGCACCCTTCTGGAGCCAGACCTGGGAGGGGAGCTCCTCGGCGAGCGTCTGGTGGCCGGGCCTGGATCCACGGGGCCCGGCCGGGCCAAGCCCGAAAAGACTGCGTGGAGTCACCTCCCTGTGGCTCACCACCTGCAGGGAGAGTCATTGGGGTCGGGTGCGTTGTATACCGGGCGGTAGGCAAAAGCGGGGTCCTGGGCGTGCGGATCCCCGGCATCGCCGCCTGGTTCTAGGGACGTGGAACGTCACCTCACTGGCGGGGAAGGAGCCTGAGCTGGTGCGGGAGGTGGAGCGGTACCAACTAGATATGGTTGGGCTCACCTCCACGCACAGCACCGGGTCTGGAACCAAACTCCTGGAGAGGGGCTTGACCCTCTACTTCTCCGGAGTTGCCCAGGGATGTGAGGCGCCAGGCGGGTGTGGGGATACTCGCAAGTCCCCGGCTGAGCGCCGCTGTGTTGGAGTTCTCTCCGGTGGACGAAGAGGGTCGTCTCCCATGCGACTGCAAGTCCGCTTGGGGGAAGGCTCTGACTGTTGTGTGTGCCTACGCACCAAACAGCGGCTCAGAGTATCCGGCCTTCTTGGAGTCCTTGGGTGGCATCCTGGAAAGGGTTCCATCCGGGGACTCCATAGTTCTACTGGGGGACTTCAACGCACACGTGGGCAATGATGGAGAAACCTGGAGGGGAGTGATTGGGATGAACGGCCTGCCCGATCTGAACCAGAGTGGTGTTTTGTAATTGGGTGAACGTCTGGTGGAAGCCCCCCCCCCCCCCCCCCCCCCAGAATGGCGCGGGGCCCCCCCCCCCCCGACCTGGTAAAACCCAACGTAGGGGGTGAACTGGACCCTGGTGGAAGCCCCTGTCCGTAGGGTCTTTAACTCCCACCTCCGGAAGAACTTCTCGTGCATCCCGGGGGAGGTTGGGGACATGGAACCTGAGTGGGCCATGTTCAGAGCCTCCATTGTAGAGGCTGCAGCTCGGAGCTGTGGTCAAAAGGCTGTCGGTGCCTGTCGTGGCGGCAACCCAAGAACCCGTTGGTGGACACCAGCGGTGAAGGAAGCCGTCAGGCTGAAGAAGGAGGCCTTTCGGGCCTGGTTGGCCCAGGGGTCTCCTGAAACAGCAGACAGGTACCGGGAAGGCCAAAAGGACCGCAGCTTCAGCAGTTGCTGAAGCAAAAACCCGGGGTGTGGGAGGAGTTCGGGGAGGCCATGGAGCAGGACTTTCGGCTGGCCTCAAGGAAGTTCTGGCAAACCTGTCCGGCGACTCAGGAAGGGAAAGCAGGGCTTGGCTCAGGGCTGTGGCTCAGTCCGGGGAGGAGAACTGCTGACCCAGACTGAGGCTATTGTCGGGCGGTGGAAAGAACACTTTGAGGAGCTCCTGAATCCGACCAGTACGTCCTCTGTGGAAGAGGCAGAGTCTGAAGACTCGGGGGAAGTCTCACCCATATCCTTGGTAGAGGTCACTGAAGTAGTCAAAAAGCTCTTCAGTGGCAAGGCGCAAGGTGTGGATGAGATTCGCCCTGAGATGCTGAAGGCTCCTGGACATTGTCGGGCTGTCGTGGATGACACGCCTAGTCAATGTAGCGTGGAGGTCGGGGACAATACCTGTGGAATGGCAGACCGGGGTGGTGGTCCCCATTTTCAAAAAAAGGGGACCGGAAGGTGTGCTCCAACTATCGGGGTATCACACTGCTCAGCCTCCCCGGGAAAGTTTATTCCAGGGTGCTGGAGAGGAGGCTCCGGCCGATTGTCCAACCTCAGCTCCAGGAGGAACAATGCGGATTCCGTCCTGGCCGTGGAACAGTGGACCAGCTCTTTACCCTCGCAGGGTTGTTGGGGGGGGGCATGGGAGTTTGCCCATCCAGTCTACATGTGCTTTG
This sequence comes from Coryphaenoides rupestris, assembly GCA_002895965.2. Classification (NCBI taxonomy): domain Eukaryota; kingdom Metazoa; phylum Chordata; class Actinopteri; order Gadiformes; family Macrouridae; genus Coryphaenoides; species Coryphaenoides rupestris. Next base: position 1,565,033 of record PIJE02000007.1, on the reverse strand, counting down.
TGGACTTGGAGAAGGCCTATGACCGTGTCCCCCGGGGAATCCTATGGGGGGTACTACAGGAGTATGGGGTACCGGGGCCGTTGGTACGTGCCATTCGGTCCTTGTACGAACAAAGTGCGAGCTGTGTCCGTATTCTCGGCACAAAGTCAAGCACGTTCTCAGTGGGTGTTGGACTCCGCCAAGGTTGTCCCTTGTCACCGGTTCTGTTCATGATCTTCATGGACAGAATCTCAAGGCGCAGCCGAGGTGAGGAGAGTGTCCGGTTTGGGGACCTCAGAATTGCATCTCTGCTCTTTGCAGATGATGTGGTTCTGTTGGCTACATCAGACCGTGACCTCCAGCATGCACTGGGGCGGTTTGCAGCCGAGTGTGAAGCGGTCGGGATGAGAGTCAGCACCTCCAAGTCTGAGGCCATGGTTCTCTGCCGGAAAACGGTGGAGTGTTCCCTCCGGGTTGGGAGTGAGTTGCTGCCTCAAGCGAAGGAGTTCAAGTATCTCGGGGTCTTGTTCACGAGTGAAGGCAAAATGGAGCGGGAGATGGACAGACGGATTGGTGCAGCATCTGCAGTGATGCGGGCGCTGTACCGGTCCGTTGTGGTGAAGAGGGAGCTGAGCCGGAAGGCGAAGCTTTCGATTTACAGGTCCATCTACGTTCCAACCCTCACCTATGGTCACGAGCTTTGGGTAGTGACCGAAAGAATGAGATCGCGGATACAAGCGGCCGAAATGAGTTTCCCTCCGCAGGGTGGCTGGGCTCAGCCTTAGAGATAGGGTGAGGAGCTCAGACATCCGGAGGGAGCTCGGAGTAGAGCCGCTGCTCCTCCGCATCGAAAGGAGTCAGCTGAGGTGGTTCGGGCATCTGATTAGGATGCCCCCGGGCGCCTCCCTTTGGAGGTTTTCCGGGCACGTCCAACTGGGAGGAGACCCCGGGGCAGACCCAGAACCCGCTGGAGAGATTATATATCTCGTCTGGCCTGGGAACGCCTCGGGATCCCCCAGGAGGAACTAGAGAGCGTGGCTGGGGAGAAGGAAGCCTGGATGGCCCTGCTTAGCCGGCTGCCACCGCGACCCGGCCCCGGATAAGCGGACGCAAATGGATGGATGGATGGATGAAACACCGCTTTGGGTTGACTTAGACTTTACTACTAATCATGTACTATTCAACTTTTATTAAAATACATTTCAACATAATGGTAACTTAATGCCTTTCTTTAGTTCGGTTGCACACGTCAATTCAATACTTATTTAAAATGTAGATATAGCCTTTTTTATGGCTGCTACCAAAATGACAACAACTTTACAAAGCTTTACAAAGCAGTGGCATTGTTGCTGTTGTACAATCACATCGACTACGACTAGTACTACTACAGACAGGTAATGTATGATATTAACACAACATCTACACATTCTGTTGTGGTTTCCTCTTATTTCCTCAAAGCTATGCTTCTTTATTGATGTCTGCAGTCAAGATGCCAGTATGAGTTGTAGTTGTGCTCTTGGCATCAACAGAGACCGGCAGACAGGAGAGATGTGGCACATTGAGAGTGAAAACATAAAGATTGTTTCACATTTTGCTGGATGGAAGCTCTCTGTTCTCCATGGAAGCAATATGGAATTGAAATTTCTATAATTAATAGATGTACCCTCAAGTATACACACACACACACACACACACACACACACACACACACACACACACACAGAAATGCATGCACCGATACGCACATACACGTACGCATACACACACACACACACACACACACACACACACACACACACCAGGGATGTAGTCGACTACCTCGGTCGAGTCATTGCTGAATTAAATCTGTTTCAAAACCACACACACACACACACACACACACACACACACACACACACAACACACTCACACAAGCTGTTCATAGCGACTGTATTCCAAGGATTTCAAGGTCTACTAGCATCACATGACCGTGTGGAAAAATATTCTTGAATGTCAAGTTCTGACTGAAGCTCCGAGGGAGATGCTTGGGTGTCTTTGTAAAGACATCAAGCTAACAGCCGTCCTGCCTTGGAGCGAGACAGCGAGGGGGAGGGGGGATTTAAAGCGTAACTAAAAGGAAAGTGACAGAGAGATTAGATCACAGCCCCCCCAGGAAACTCTGCTAAGTGATATATTAACACAAATAGGCAAAGACACTCCCACACACACACACACATGTATGTGTATTAATAGACGTCACATTTATCTGTAGGGATTTCTAATATGAGATTAGATGACATTTAATATTATATATTACAGTTATTTGGATACAGAATATACCTTTTCACACGGTGTGCATGTGCACGTGAGTGTCTTGGCATGCATCTCTTTGTGCAAACAACATGTTCCCTGGTGTGTGTGTGTGCATGTGTGCATGTGTGCGTGTGTGTGTGTGTGTCTGTGTGCCTAGTGTGAGACCAGGCCCACCGTGGCCCCTATGTTTCCAGTTTCCAATCACGGAGGGCCATTAACTTTAATGACCTGGGGGGGGGGGGGGGCCCTCAGGGTTACCAGAGAATGAGGTCATAGAGAGATATTCAGGTCAGCGGTGCCATCACTGGTACGGATCGTCTGGTCATCATGTCCTCTCTGCTTCATCCGTCTTCTCCCAGCCGCTCCAGTCTCAGACCCACATCGCTCTCACCGATGAGTTCAAATCATCCCAATGAGTGGCGTGAAAAATATTCATGAATTTCCGTCAATTACATCACGGATATTCCTTAACATCAACTTTAATATTAAGGTATGAATATTTACCCGAGAAAGTGTTTATACTCTCTCTCTCTCTCTCTCTCACTCTCTCTCTTTCTCTCTCTCTCGCTCTCTCTCTCTCTCTCTCTCTCTCATTACAAGTGCAGGTATCGACCGGCCTTTGTGCGCGGCAAGGTTTTCTTTGACAATCAAATGCTGCCTTTTGTGCATGCCAGCATTTTTGTGTGCATGATGTGTGCGTGCTTTATGTGTGTGCGCTGTATGTGTGTGTGTGTGTGTGTGTGTGTGTGTGTGTGTGTGTGTGTGTATGTGTGTGTGTGTGTCGTAGCTATACCCGTGGAATGGCGGCCGCAGGCTCAATTAGCCTAGAGGGGAACTGTGTAATAATCCCTACCCTTGGGCATAATGGCCTATTACAGCAAGAGTAGCGAGAATAAATGAGTGTGTCCCAAAGAGGGCAGCCACGAGACCACCAGGAGGGAGAGAGAGAGAGAGAGAGAGAGAGAGTGTTGAAAGGAAAGTATTGTGCATTAACAGTTTGTTTACTGTGTACTACCAGTGGTTCCTGTACATTGATTTATTTGTGGCTGCTCGCCACAATATCAACATTGACTGCCACATCGCCGTTGCGCAGTCATGTTGTTGTTGAGGCATAAAGGTATAAAAAATTGTTTTGTTTGCCAAGTTTTACCACCAAGTTAACCACCACCAGAAGCAATATGCTGCGGTGGTGTATTAAAACCATCACAGGTCTCAATAGAATTGTATGCAGTTTGAACACAGTTTTTTTTATTAAAAAGATATTGGATATTCAACAGACATTTACACTCTGAATTAGTGATGTGGCGCGAGAACTAAAGACGCCATCACCGGTATGAGTCCTGTATGTCTAGCAGTGTATACCTGCCCAGGAGACGGTATGAGTCCTGTCTAGTGAGTTGTGTGCCATGGCCTTCACAGTTCAATTTGCTGCATGACAAGAACAACGCGCGCCAATATCAATATTTTGCCGCAGAGGGCCCACTTATATTCCATCCATAATCGCCGGTAGAAATCTTCCACTTATACTCATAGCCAGCAGTTTTCTTTTTCTTTGCGCTGTTTGAAACTATACTTTATTTTAATGCATATATGTTTATTTAGGCCGCTGCGTGGTCAAACAGTCAGCACTATACAATATAGTATATCTTCTGAAGATTAAACAAAATTAGTACGATGCCTACTATGGTTTTGCTTGGCTTTAGGGTTTGGCCACAGGAATCAGTATGGTAAGGCCAATGTCCCCGGTAAGTTTTCAACAAGTTGCTATGGCGAGGAAATGAGAGGTAGTTAACCTTTGTACAACTTCTTATTTTACAACAATCTCTTTCTTTTTTTCATTCTACGCCCGCAAACTCAACACAGGGTTCTGAAACCTGTGTGGGAGCTACAAAACTAGAGGAAAATGTCGTTTGTTACAGGAGAGATATTGCATATTTACAGTGTTTTCATCTCAGAGGAATATGTGTGTGTGCAGAATACTGCATCCCTCCACTCTCTCTACCAACGTGAAAACAATATAATGTTAACAGAGCCACAAACAAACGTGACAAGTATCCAATCAGTTATAATTATCCCTTTTTAATTATTCGTTTATTATTCATCCCTTTTTAATTATTCATTAGTCATTTTAAGACGATCATTCTTTATTTTCAGCAGTATGTTGCAGCATGTTTATTGCCTCTTGATGCCTTTATTAAACTCATCAGATTGCATTAGACAGAGATAAGCTTGCAAGGAGAATGGTCATGGCCAAATTTGGAGTATCAGAAGTACAGATGATATGCATCTTGACTGACTGTCTAGACACAGTATGGACAAGCAATCACCTTTTGGGCCCCAGACTCATGTGCACCGACTCCTGTCGTCTGAATCCCCTTCTCTCATTACTCAGTCGTTCCCTCCATCTTCGTGTGTTTGCTCCAGCTTGCTCATCACCAGCTACAGCTGCCGGTCGACCTCCCACCTCCCTCCCCTTCATCCTCTCCTCCTCCTCTGTGGCTGCTGTCGCTCTGCAAACCTAGCGATGACACTTCCAAACGCTGTGCCTCGGATGAGTACGCGCTCATCAGCGTGTCTGCCCGCTTCTCCGAGAAGATCTGATGGATATTTAATGCGGCAATTACAAGAGTCGTACGTGTTCTGTCTGCAGCTCCTCAGCCACAGTCTGGAGGAGGCGCATTGTATAGCAGTGTGTCTTAAAGTGCTGTCACCTTAGACAGGCAAGACGTCTTAGGTCGTTGTCCTCTCCTGGTTGAACTTGTGTCGCCAATGCATGTCTAAAACGTGCCTGTTGTGAAAAGCCATCCTTCGCTTATAGCGACTCTTCAACTCGCAGACTTACTCTCTTACTTACACTTCCTTCCTACTCGTCTGTTCATTTACCTCCAGAGGTCCTGTTCAGCCTCGGCACACCTCAGCTCCCTCTGGTGCGCTGGTAGTCACCATGTCTGTACAGGGAAGGGGATGTCCACCAGACAGCAGGACCATTGTTAGTCCCGCCTGCTGCATCCCAGCTACTTCCTCTGTCTGGTGGAACCGCAGAAAAGCGTCTCTCTGTCGCCGCCCTTGTGTTCTCTCCTGGAGACAGCTGACCACACAGCAGATAGTCAAAACCCGGATTAAAAACTTGGCTGAATCAGTAATAATCGTCTGGAATGTTAATACATATGAGGCACATTTACTCTACCCTTGTGGCTTGCATAGTGGTTGGTTTCTGTTTAATTTATAAGTACGTCAGATGGTCTATTTGGTATATGGTATATTTTAAAGTATCAAAATAACTTATCTCCATCTAATAACATTCCTCCCTTCCCTTCCAACCACTTAGAATTCATGATGCAGACTGACATATTTAGGCGCAAAATCCAATTTATTTTTATTTATCCAACTTGTCATTCAAAACAACGACAGGTCAAAGAGCACCTGGCCAGTTAGGTATTGGGTTTTATCAGGACTCATTTGAGACAAAATGAGGGGAGATAAAAAGTGATAACGAACGTTGAATGGAGATAAATCAAAATGAAACTTCCCTACCATCCTCCCATTACAGGTTCTCTGTTATCAATGACAGTCAGGCAGAATATTGTTGTTTGGGTCCATGTGTATGCAGATGTGTTGTGCAGGTGTGTGTGCGTGTGTGTGTGTGTGTGTGTGTGTGTGTTGTGTGTGTGTGTGTGTGTGTGTGTACATGCCCCTGCGAACAAACTCATCATTCAAAGCCGTTGCAGGTGATGTAAGGCAGATGAGAGGGCAACAGGTTCTGTATTGTCTATTTTCTGTTATTTCAGCAGATGGGACAGAAAGACACCGTCGGCCATGATTTCATCAAACTAATATACGGCCCAATATCCACGTGGAACACATCTCCCCTAACATTGTTCTTTGTTGCCGTTATTGCTCCACAGAAACACGCTTTTTCCCATAAAATCGAAATCTAGGTGTCCTCTAGAGAGTCTATACTGTATATATTTACATACATACATACATATGTATGTGTGTGTGTGTGTGTGTGTGTGTGTGTGTGTGTGTGTGTGTGTGTTGATGTAATCCAACACAATGAAGACATAATGTAGAGTTAGGTTTGCAATTAGCATATGTAGATGTATGCACAGTATGCATGTGTTGTGTCCCTTTAATTAGCACCCCATGGTGCAACACACGCCGTGAAACGCACACACTCACTCACACACACACTCACTCACACACACACACACACACACACACACACACACACGGCCATTCGGGTGATAGCCAGATTAATTTGAGGAGGCTCCCCGCTGGCACAGAGGCTCTTGCTCATTTCAGAGTGGGACCGTGGGAGTCAACATGTCCGCTACGACCACATGTACACATAAAGAAGAGCAGTAACCACAGACGCCTTCATTAGCGGGCGGTGGAGGCCCCACAACGCAAACACCAAGAAATGACACTCCTGCGACGATGGTTCAACAGGAAATTTGTTTGGTTTGACCGCCTGCAGCTATATCAGAGTGAACGCCCGGCTATGTCTCCGGTAGACAGCGCACTAACTATCTGTTAGTTGTTAAACTAACAATAGTGGAGGAGATATTGAGAAAAGTTGCGGCTCCATTCCCAGATGGGAAAGAAGGGAGGGGAGGAGGAGGAGGAGGAGTCTTTTTCATGCTATTCCCCCCACAAGTAGAGATGAAAGTACGGGCACTTTTCCACTTGATTGTAATTCCCTTGAAAGAAGCCGAGCTAAATCCAGCTTTACGTCTTATCTCTCCGGGTGAAAATAGCTCCAAGATGTGGAGAGGTAGTTCACAGCTTTTAATTACAGCCCATGATCCAAATGAAACAACAACAAACACGTTTCCATTGGCAACCACCTTCTGAGATGAGAGAGAGAGAGAGAGAGAGAGAGAGAGAGAGAGAGAGAGAGAGAGAGAGAGAGAGAGAGAGAGAGATGAGAGAGAGCGATGAGAGAGAAAGAGAGATGAGAGAGATGAGAGAGATGCATACAGATGCATCCGAACACGGTTACAGCCACTCTGAATTCGCACTCACACCGAGTTCAGGAAGTTCAGCAACTCGTACGCTGCGCACATACTGGCCTTCCTTAAGTACTGGCAGCCTGGGTATGCAGGACTGAAATTCAGAGGGACGTTAAATAATGCACACACATACAGACACACACACACACACACACACACACACACACACACACACACATACGTACACACATCAACACACACACACAACCCCACCCACCCATCCTGGCAACTCACACACACACACACACGCACACACACACACGTCTCTTGGGGACGCGGGGCACTTGTCATCAGCAGCTGGGAGGGAAGGAGAACGAGGCGAGCACGGAGAACAGGAGTCCCAGGAATGCAGTGATGTGGATTACCTGTGCTCACCTGGGGGGCAGGAAGGTGAGAAGGTGGGGAGGAGGACATTATACCAGCTCCCTCTGTCTGTCTCTCGACGTCAAGCCACACAGGCAGTTCATGCAGAGGTTGGAACAAAGGAGGGAGGGAGGGAGATGGGGAGAGAGATGAAAAGGGCAAATATGGCATCGTTGAGTATATGAATGATGTGCTCATTAACAACAGAGAGAGGATGGAAGGGATGAGAGAGGGAGGAAGGAAGGAGGAGTGGGAGAGGAGGGAGGGGGGAGAAAGGGATGGAGAAAACATTTTGTGCTATCACACCTATCAGAGTTTCACATGGCCAGTTGGTGCGCAACGATTGGTCGCCTCAATTCCTTTTGTTGTCAGTGACGGTGTGTATCCATTTTCCGAAAGCCCTGACTTGAATTTTATTGCATTATAAAATTTTTAGAACGATTATTTACAATCCTAAAATCATTGGTGCCTAAGTCATTAATTGCCCGGGGAAATGACTGTGGCCACAAAGGCCAGTTGGCCAAAAGATTAGTTTTATATCCTGCTCGGCTAATAGAAATGTCTCTTTCTCGCGGCCCAGCGTAATTTTCTCCTCCCGGCAGACTCCCAACCAAAATCATTTACCCAGAAAGCAGAGTCAATCTTGCATTTCCTTGCAATTACTTAAACAACCGCTCGACTCGACTCACACAAAGATGTTCTCTGCGGTAGGTACTGTAGGTGTGTCTTTCAAGTGTGTTCAGGAAAACAACAGACACAGCATCCTACATTTCACTCTTCCCGTACAAATCTATTAGATATGTTTTCATGTCACTGGAATCCAACAAATGTCCTGTGATGTATTTTTGTTGCGCTCACCATGCAATACTTTGCATGATTATTATTCCGCCCTTGAACAGCAATACTTTTCAACGAAATCTCCCACTGATTGAAGTTGAAGTGTTGAGACATGTCTTGAATGCCCCCGCAGGTCTAATGGGGAATCTCTCTCCTCTCTCCTCCAGGCTCCAGCCTCAGCGATGGACAGTGGCACACTGTGCGCTTGGTTGCCAAGGAGAACTTTGCCATGCTCACCGTCGACGGCGATGAGGCCTCCGCTGTCCGCACCACCTCCCCCCTCTCCATCACCACGGGGGGCACATATCACCTGGGAGGTAAGGGGGGGGGGGGGGGTAAAAGGAACACACCTCATCCAAGAAAACAATTAAACACTTTTTAACTCTTGCAAAGTATTTCCAGTGAGGTATATGATTGTTACAGGACTTTGTTGGGAAAATCATTCTTTGATCGATTCTGTGGGTTTCTGTGCAAATTTGTGTGTGTGTGTGTGTGTGTTTGTGTGTGTGTGTGTGTGTGTGTGTATTGTTAGCAGTCCAAGTGTGTGTGTGCAGATCATTTATCTCACAGGGGATCTATAATCCCCCTGGTCAGAGTTTAGGAAGTTTCTAATTTAGTGAGACCCTAGAAACACACACACACACACACACACACACAACACACAGTGGGTGATTACATGATCTGTCTGAATTAAGGAGATGCCAAGTTAATGATGCTAGACACCGCTGTCCGTCTGTTGGAAGACGGTCCGTGTCTAAGTGTGTGTGTGTGTGTGTGTGCGTGTGTGTGTGTGTGTGTGTGTGTGTGTGTGTGTGTGTGTGTGTGAGTGTGCATATGTGCCTGCGTATGGGTCCCTATGTCTGCGTCTATGCATCTCCGTCGCCGCGGTGACAGCCGTAAAGAGCTAGAGTAACGGAGAGAGATGACGTGGATCCAGACTCCTCCATTAGTCCCACTCATTCCTTCCCTGTCCCGTAGCACTTATTACTCTGCCTTAAACTGACACCTCTTCACCTCGTCATCCTTAGGAAACTTTGCAAAGCATTTTTTTTCCTTTCATCCTGAGTCTGCAAGATATATTTTGAAGTTCTGAGCATTTTTTGAAGTCGTGATTGCAGGATGTGTGTCTCAGATTGCAGTGTTCTGGTTATTCTGTGCTCAACAATAAGATAGAAAAAGTGCTGAAGTGGCAGGTTTAACTGTGTTAAACCATACTGTGAAGGCTACCAAGGACCAGAGGGAAAAAATAAGATATTCTGAAGAAACATATTTTTCAAGGTGGAATCAGCATAACGCAGCCAAATGGCAAGCGATATGTATGATAATATTCTAGTCAACAAGAGAACAGGTTGAAGGGGGGGTGGGGGGCATGTTGGCAACCAAACTACTCATTCTGGCCAGGAACGTCACAACACGTGCCAGGGTGTTAAGTTAGCGCTAATGAGAGCACTAGCTTTAGCGCCGTCAACCTGCTTGACCCCCCCAATACATCATCTTGAATTTTTAAAAGTAGGTCAGGACAAAAGGTGGGAGAGGGAAGGGGAATGTGGAGGAGACATTCAAAGTGCCTGGAAACAACAAGTATGTCGCCATGCACCGCTGGACCTATTAGATTTGCTTATTACACGATCATCCCCACACCGGCCTTAGCTAACGGCCACAGCGCCTAAGCTCAAATTTCATTGGTGTTCAGGAACCGTGGCATGACTTCTCTCTGGCAGCGCTTGCTGATCAAATTGACTTGCAGTGCTTGTCAATCAAACCAACTTGATTCTACTGCAGCCTACAATAGAAGATGTAAGGTTGTATAACTATTTGCTATTCTTTTGATGACCCATTAACAAAGCATTAATAAACAGATATTACCAGTATTCAAATAATGTGAAAATGTGCACACATAAAAATTGTATTTGTCTAGTTAACCTCTCGACTTCTGTTGTGTATAAACGTATTGCGGAGCTTCAGTGAAGAATATGAGGGGAAAACAAATTGGAAGGCAGTGGTGGATGAAGAACCTGAAAGCCACACTTTAGTAAAAGTACAGATATCTTACCAGAAGATTACTTTGGTAGAAGTTAAAGTCACTAGATTATTACTTCAGTAAAAGGCTTAAAGTATCTGATATTTACTGGACTTAAGTATCAAAGCTATGTTTTGATTAAAATGTACTTAAGTATTGAAAGTATAAGTAAAAGCTGTTAATAAAAAGCAAGTGGTCAGAATTTTTAGAATTATGAAGTTTATTCACCACCTTACAAATGGAGCTTGACTTCCGGTTATGACGTGGATGTGAGTAGTCGCAGAACCCATGTGCTCCGGTAAAATGTATCATATATATATTGTAAACCCGTTCGTTTGATTTTGTGAAAAGTCTTACTCGAGTGATATAAGTGCAAGATATAAATAGGATCCAAAATGAAGTCGAGTAAACCCAGTTCAAGAGCTAAAGAGAAGAAGAGAGATTACGATTTGGAGTTAGCTCATGGGCTAGCTGAAGCTCCCGTAACCCAAGCTAGGGATGAAGGAATTTTAGCAGCTATACACGCTCTTCGAAAAGACTTCTCTGCCCAGCTCCAAGAAGTTATCACCTCAAATCACGGGATCAAAGAAGCCTTAGACTCCTTCTCCGAAAGACTAAGTGGCGCAGAATCCCGTATAAGTTCAGCTGAGGACCAATTGAACAACCTAGATAACGTCTCTGCAACCACTCAAAGAAAGGTGCTAGCACTCACCAGGTCAGTGGAGACCATGGAAAACCGTCAGCGCCGACTGAACTTGAGACTGGTGGGCTTGCCAGAAAACACAGAGAAAGGTGACTTGGTATCCTTCCTCAACGAGTGGTTACCCGAACTCCTTGGTCCAGAACATTTCCCGATTCCACCATCCGTCGACCAAGCCTTCAGACTTCCAAAAGCAGCCACTTTTAATGCCAACAAGCCGAACCTAAAACCTGTTCCTCGGACGATCTTCGCGAAATTCCGCTGGCTGACCGACAAAGACCGAGTGATGAAGGCTGCTCGCAAGAAGAAATCACTACAGTTCGAGGAGAACCGTGTGATGTTTTTTCTAGACCTTTCAGCGGAGATTCAGCAGCAGAGGAGAATGTTTGATGGTGTGAAAGCCCGACTGCATAATCTGGATATCGAGTTTGGATTACAGTTTCCAGCAAAGATGAGAATCTACCACAAGGGTAAACCGCGTACTTTTCTGACTCCAGCAGATGTAGAGGCCTTCATCCAAGAGATCGAGACAGAACGGTCTCAGACTGAACGGAACAATGACGTGAGTGAGTCAAGCGAGATATCGCTAGCCCGCTTGGATCTGAAACAAATGAACGACTTAGACTAAGATTTATGGGATAAGATTATCATATTCCAGGGACATGTATCACATACCTGTAATATAGCTGGCCCTCTGTTATCAATACTGTTTCAATAATAGTAATACAATTCTGTTTGATGGTTTCATGTTACATAATGTTATGGGTCAGTTAGAACTACACGTAATAGGGTTTACACATTTGTTTTTTTATACTTAATAATTTCTGCCGGACGTGGGTTCCACCCACATTTGTTCAATGTTTTGTATCTGCTCCTTAGTTATGGATCAATGCAAGTTGTCCGGATTTTCAGTCTATTGTAGGAGTGTGAGAGGGGTCTGTGCAATTAGGGGGCACAGGGACTTAGGAGAGCTCCGTCTCCGTTCTAGAGAGGGGGCGTTTGTTACTGTTTTTTCTTTTCTTTATTTTTCATGTTTTGATGGCACACTGGTTCCCTTTGGTGGAAGAGGAGTTGATGTTATAACTGTAATATTACTTAGGCATTTGTGGTGGTTAGGGGAACTCTTTTGAATCAATAAATTATTATTTTAAATGTTTATGGACCCAATAATGACGATGCCACATTCTTTAGTGACCTCTTTATGACTGTTTCCTCCTTTCGAGGTGAAATAATTATGGGTGGAGATTTTAATTGCGCTCCTAACCCCCTTCTAGACCGCTCATCGAGAAATGACTCCTCACATGCTAATACCCGAAAGGTGATAGGTCACTTCATGTCAGAGCTGCATCTTTGTGAATCTGGAGAATTAGAAATCCCACCGCACTAGAATATTCTTGCCACTCGAACACACACCAAACACAATCCCGCATAGATTATTTTCTAATTTCTGGGACTCTTGCGGCTAATATACAGGACTGTGGACACAAAGGCATAGCTATTTCAGATCATGCCCTATTATTTTTGCATTACCGCCTTACTTCACATGCCAGGGGCCAAACAGTGTGGAGGCTTAGCCCGAGATGGCTCCATGATCAGATTTTCTAAACTTTGTGGAAGGAAATATTGAGATATTCTTTGCTATAAATACAAATGAAACCTCAGCATCTATTAGATGGGAAGCCTTTAAAGCCTATATTAGAGGTCAAATGATTTCTTATACTAGTAGCAACACAAATAAGACATCTCCTTATGACTGAACTTGAGCGAGATATTAAAGATCTAGAAAGGGAGCTCGCAGTGAATAATACACCGGAGAATGTACAGAGGCTCTCGGAATTAAGGGCTAAATATAATGATGTTACAGCAAGTAAGGCCTTAAACAGTATCACTCAGTTAAAGCAGACATACTATGATCAGGGAGAATCAGCGGGTAAATTACTAGCATGGCGGATTAAAACACTGTAAAATGAAAGGGCTATCAATGAGATTGAAACTGAAAGCGGGACAACAACGAATCCAACAGAAATTAACAGAGCTTTTCCATCCATCCATCCATTTCCGTCCTCTTATCCGGGGTTGGGTCGTGGTGGCAGCCGGCTAAGCAGGGCCCCCCAGGCTTCCTTCTCCCCAGCCACACTCTCTAGTTCCTCCTAGGGGGTCCCGAGGCGTTCCCAGGCCACACGAACAGAACCGGTGACAAGGGGCAACCTTGGCGGAGTCCAACACCAACTGAGAACATGCTTGACTTTGTGCCGAGAATACGGACGCAGCTCGCACTTTGTTCGTACAAGGACCAAATGGCACGTACCAATGGCCCCGGTACCCCATACTCCCGTAGTACCCCCCACATGATTCCCCAGGGGACACGGTCATAGGCCTTCTTCAAGTCCACAAAGCACATGTAGACTGGATGGGCAAACTCCCATGCGCCCATCAACCCTGCGAGGGTAAAGAGCTGGTCCACTGTTCCACGGCCAGGACGGAATCCGCATTGTTCCTCCTGAAGCTGAGGTTCGACATTCGGCCGGAGCCTCCTTTCCAGCACCCTGGAATAAACTTTCCCGGGGAGGCTGAGCAGTGTGATACCCCGATAGTTGGAGCACACCCTCCGGTCCCCTTTTTTGAAAATGGGGACCACCACCCCGGTCTGCCATTCCACAGGTACTGTCCCCGACCTCCACGCTACATTGACTAGGCGTGTCAGCCACGACAGCCCGACAATGTCCAGAGCCTTCAGCATCTCAGGGCGAATCTCAACGAGCGAGATTACGCCTCTCCCTACTCTATCTGCCATATGACAGGGGAGGGTTGAAACTCCCCAATCTCAAATGGTACTACTGGGCATGCCAGCTTCGGACAACCTCCTTCTGGTTTAGGCCCAGTTCATCCCTCTCATGGGTGACCATGGAAGGAGAAACATCAGCTAACATACCTCTTCATATGTATCTGTACTCAGATAAACCTGATAAACTAAAGAAATCCACAGGTAACCCATTTGTTTCCAACTCCATTCGTGTTTGGCATGAAGTTCATAGCTACCTAAAGGTTTCCCTAAAGTTATCACAGTTCACACCCATTTGGGGAAACAACAATTTTCATCCAGGGGCAAAAGACAAGGGTTTCAAACTATGGGCAGACAAAGGTATTGGCCAAACAGCAGTTCTCTTTCAGGAGGATGTTCTCATGTCATTTGAAGATATCAGAAAACAATTTGACATACCTGCTAAACATTTCTTCAAATAGGCCTACCTACAAGTCAGAGACTTTGTCTATAAGACCCAAAAAAAAGTTCTCAATACCCGACCTCTCAGCAGTAGAAAATATTGTGTTAAGCCCACACCAGAGAAGACTTATTTCCATCTTTTATAAGATGCTGTCATCTGGGTCACCAGAGACATCTGAGGACAAGAGACTTGCTTGGTGTGCAGACTTAGGGGAGGAGATAACTGGGTCTGAATGGCAAACTATTTGTGCCCAATCACAAACACAAACAACTAATTCAGGTTTCAGACTGTTAAAATATAAATGGTCCATGAGGCTGTATATCACTCCAGAGGTTTTGAATCATTTCAATGGTAATATTCCTGATGTATGTACTAAATGTGAAACACACAAAGGGACGCTTTTCCATTGTTTATGGTCCTGTTCAAAAATACAAGAATTTTGGAGAGAGGTTGTTGAGACACTCTCAAATACTTCAGAGGTGACTCTTCCTATGTGCCCAAGAATGTGCGTTTTGGGACTCATACCAAAGGACATTAATCTCAGCAGTGCTAACAGGAAGATGGTTACCCTAAGCCTACTTCAAGCCAGACGGACTATTGCAAAATGTTGGAAATCTATACAGAGGCCGACTACAAAAGGCTGGCTAGAGGACATTGTACAAGCCATGGAATAATAACATATTCACTGAAAGGAAAATATGCACTGTTTGAAGAAATGTGGACTTCCTTCTTGGACTTTGTAAAGGGCCCTCAATTTCTTAGGGCTCTAAAGTGACCTTACAATCATTACCCCTGTACAACCGTAGGGCAACCCAATGCCTCAATACGCCTTGCCTCTGTACCAGTGAGTGTGCCATCGAGTTTTGAGTGTTTTTATTATTTTTATTATTATGATTATTTTGTATTTTTTTATTTAAAGTATGTTTTTGTCTGGTTGGTTGTTTGTTGTGTTTACTGTATTTGTAACTTGTTGTTCCTTGAAAGGGAAAAAAATATAAAAAAATCCAATAAACACATTTGGAAAGAAAAAAAAAATAGAGCCTACATTACACTTTATAAACAAGGTCTTTAACATCAACTTAATTTACAGAACAATCCAGTTGTTCCTTCCCTCCCATTCAATCGGCCATCCGTCCATCCCTACCTCCTTCCAGACATGTGACTCAAGTCTCAAGCAAGTGCCCAGTCATTTGGTCCAAGTCTCAAGCAAGTCTTAGTTAAGGCAAGTCAAGTCCCAAGTCAAGTCATTTTTTTTTTCCCCCACAACCAAAAATAAAGTATAGTTAAATATTAATTAATTATGGATTAGTACTGACCTTCATGGCTGTCAGCGGAACTGCCCCTACCTACCTTCAAACATTAGTCAGAGCCCACGCCCCAGCCCGTGCTCTCCGCTCAACCACTTTGGCTAGACAACTGGTACCACCTTCACTAAGAACAGGCAATCATCACTTTGCCAAGTCCCAACTCTTCTCTGTTTTGGCACCGCAATGGTGGAATGAGCTCCCAGCTGATTTCAGGATGGCAGAGTCACTCACCAGCTTCCGCAAGAGACTCAAGACCCACCTGTTCAGACTTCACCTGGACTCTGCATAACGCCCCAGTCTTCCTCTGCGAACCCTAACACTAACTTGCATGTTCGTACGTCATGTACATTATTATTTATTAATTGTTTTATCCCAGCTATTTATACAGGCAACCTAGCAATTAAGAAACTTGTTCTGTTAGCCTCGTAACTATGAATGCTTGAAAACAGCTCTATTCTTATCTTAATGTACCACAGTGATATATTGCTGCCTCTCCTTCAACAAATGTACTCTTTGTAAGTCACTTGGAAAGTGTCTGCCAAATGCCCTAAATGTAAATGTAAATTAAATTGTTTACATGTTTACATATTCAAGTGTCGTGGTTTATACATTATTGTAATACATATTTTTTTATATTATATTCATAATTAATTTATTTACGTTCATGTTCATTCATGTTTAGAATATTTAGACATTTTAAGACAGGTAAGCGCCTGTACTCTTTCGTCATTGGATTAGACGCATGATTTAGATTTAGTTAACTTTAGATTACTCTCATCAAAGAAGATTCATTTGGACATATGTTCTTACTCGTGGAACCCTGGCATAAACAACTTTTGTTTATCTCTTTTACACCGGAATTGCATTGCGCGTGATATGCACTGGTAGATTCAACAAGGGATGTCTTTCCTATGTGTTATTGTTCCATCCATTTAAGTTGAAATCGGTTTAGATGTCAGGAAGGCACGCGCAATGATGTAAAATAAAAATAATCGATAATTCTCAAATGCATTAAAACTAATTCAAAGTAACAAGCTCGTTTTGAAAATGTAAGGAGTAGAAAGTACAGATATGTGTTAAAATGTAAGGGGTAAAAGTAAAAAGTTGTGGGAAGAATATACACTCAAGTAAAGTACAGATACTTGAAAAATCTACTTAAGTATTTGTATTTATACTTTGTTACTTCCCACCTCTGTCTGGAGGTATTGAGTGGTTGTCTAGCAACCAGAAGTTGAAGGTTTAAAATCGCCGGGCTCCCCATAGCTAAGTGTCAAGGTGTCCAAAACTGCTCCAGATGAGCTGGCTGTTGCCTTGCATGGTTGACACCATCGTTGGTGGTTTTAATGTGGAGTATGAATGGGTGAATGTGAGGCAATGTTGTAAAGCACTGTATAAAAAGAAAGAAAAACGAGTCAAAACAAATACGAAGCGAAAGAAAGTGAAATGTCCAGTTCACCTAACTTTGAACTAATCTACTATCAGTCTTATATTATCAATCTGATGTCTGAGTCTGATATGTGAAATTAGTTCCAGACTAGCAACACCAGATTGTGTCATGGGAGTGGGCAGGAGGACCCAATCGCAAGACTCAGGACTCGGGGTTTTGCAGTGCGAAGCGGTCTTTATTTACCGTGAGACAGACAGGTAGGCAGGTGAGGGACAGACAGGCAGGAACGCAGGTGACAGGTTACGATCCATACGGAATGAGTAACAACAGGATTTGTATACACAACAGTATGTGCAACATAACAGGAAAATCTGTAACTAACACAAGACAATGACACATAACATTGCCAATGGTCCGACACCCGTGGGTGGAAAGCCGGGGCTTTTATGCCGTGCGTAATTGCTCATTGCGGACAGCCGCAAACGTAGCGCAGGTGCCGCTAATCATCCAGGGGCGGCACTGGCGCCCGGGAGCCCCGCTAATCCTCCAGGGGCGGCATTGGCGCCCGGGAGCCCGGAGCCACGATCGTGATCGTGACAGATTGTGATTTAGGCTGTTCGCAGGAAGATTCAGACTTCGTTGTAAGGGCAACTGGGTTTGAATCTGCCGATTACCACAGCAACAAAGCTATCAAGGATGACATTTAGGCCGCTGCTTTGCCACCTTAAAAAAGCAACTTCAAAGGTCAACTTTTTCCCTTGCTAAAGAGAGTTGGCATACTAATTCCGTCGTCCCTCCTGAATGACCATTGAAATCAGCCTTTGAAAATCCACACCCACGGAGGATATGACAACATTGTACACTTCCTCAATATTTTTGTGAGCCTCGTCACTGTACATATCTGGTCATCTTTCCTGTGTCTCAACTTGAGATGGCTCCAAATGACCCGCCCTGACAAGTACCACCACCACCATCACCACCAGTACCACCACCACCACCCCAGGCTCACAAGTAGATACTGACACAGATGCTGTATACAGAATTCACACACAAACACACACACACACATACATACACACACACACACACACACACACACACACACACACACACACACACACACACACACACACTCCGTGACATTCGGATTTCGGACGGAGCAGATGACAACATAAAACTTGATGCTAAGTGTTGGCGATCTATGCTGAAGACACAAACGCCTCACAAACTCCACATTGAAATTCGTCAGGACAAAATCGTAAGATCTGCTAACTACTAGCTACAATGGGCTAATCACCTAGCTATGCTAATCACACGATGGCGCGGTAGCAATCTGGTCCTAGCGAAAAAAACATTTCACTGCTCAATGTACCTGTACACTGAAATAGGTGACAAATAAATTAAAGCTGACTCTGTAAAGCCAGTGCAGATGACACCTGGGTCTTACATTCAGTACCATCAATAATGACTAAAGTAGAAGTCTAAAGTTTTCAGGCATGTTTTTAATAATAATGTCTCTATGAGGCCATATGTAGTTGTCCAAATGTAAAATCCATAAGCTCTATCCATGTATTAAAAACAAGTCCTGCAGACTGCATGGATACTCCAAATCTCAATGAAACGCGCTCCCTGTAATCTCTCTGGATATCTGTGGTCATTATTGCACGTTCCCCAAGCGCATCTAAGAACCATGTTGTTCTAACTAAATGTAGCTGTAGTCTAATATAAGAACCATGTTGTTCTAACTAAATGTATCTGTAGTCTAATCTATGAACACAACAACGCAGGACAAGCTTTATTTGTGGGACATCATGGCGGCTCTGTTGCAAGGGGCGTGGTCTTAAGAAATCAGGCAATCTTATTGGTTATTATTCTCCGCGTGACTGACAGGGTGGAAAGGTCCATTGGGTTCAGTGTTGTGGAAATGTGTGGGTTAAAAATATTGTATTTATTTGTTTGCATGCACAAACGCACGATGTACACGTGAGAAACCATGTAAAATCAGCATTTATTGAGCCCACAACCAGCACTAATTCATGATTTCTGCCTGCGTTCATTGCAGAGAACGCTTTTTTGTGCACTTAAGCAGAGCACGTAGCGGGGGTTTGTGGCCATAACCATTCTTCACTACCGGCAGTTCGGTGTTATGGGTAAAATACAGCTCGACCAGTCTCCTTGGCACCATATATAGAGTTTAGGGGCAGGGCCTTTTGCCTGGGGTGAGTATTCACCGATACCGTGCGGTACTATTAATCTGCGTAAGCGTTTATGAGTGTTTGTTTCTGTGACTGCAAGGCGAGTAATCAGGCTTTCCTGATGACTGTTTGCTGTTCAGTTTCCGAGTGAGTGTTGCTACGTCATGTTGCATCTGTCTGCTTTTGTACGCTGCCGTAGCAGCGGTTTTAGGTTGGGTCCCCGAAGCTGGGGTAGTGAGGCCGGCTCTACTGACACGGGGGGGCCGAGATATGGATTTGGGTGAGGTGTGGGTCTGGCCTTTTCGCCATGCCCGATGATTTGCGGTGCGGCTGCCGCAGTGACGTCACTTTTTATTTCCCCGTCCTCAACCTCAGATACGTAGCCTTCATATACAGGGCTTTGGCCATATTGCACCGTGTTACCCTGTGATCCTTAATAATGGTTTATGTATTCTACGACGGGTGGCGGATGTTGTCCTTCACGCTTCCGCCCTGTTTTTCCCCTCCTCCCCCCTGTTTTTGAACATCCCCACGTGGACATGGGCGTGTCCCTCACAGCTGTGTGGTAGGCCGCTCGCCTCCCGCTCCTCCCCGTGGCCACTGTAGCCCGGGTCCGAACGGCTGCTCTCTCCAACCCCAATTGGGTTGGGAGGCCACCCCCCCTCCACACCTCGTGCTGTCCCCCCACGAAGCTTATGACACCCCGCTGAGGGCCGGGCTCCTCCCCGTCTCCTTCCGCCACGCCTGCCCACCAGATCATGCGTTTCCACATTTGCCTACACAGGCGGGACCCGATTAACGTCTTACGCCGCAGCTTGTTGGTTGGAGGCGACAGCTCCCCGGCCATCGCCCGGACCACTGCCAGAGGCCATCGAGCCGGCACTCGATGCGGGACCTCACAGCCGGACCCTCAAGCCGCGGCCCTCGCCGGGCTCGCTCCGAGAGACCTGCGCCGGCGGTCGCCAGCAGTAGACCTGACTTCCTTCTGCCCCCTGTCGCTGTCGCCTCTACCCTTCTGCCCTCCTCTGGTCCAACTCATTCCCTTCCTGCCACCGGCTGCCTCGGCACGCCACACGCACAAGACCGGCCGCCCGCCGACCGGCAGACAGACGCGCCGCGACGGTCGCCCGACGCCAGGCCGGCCGCCAGACCGCCGACCCGCGCGGCCGCCAGCCCGGCCGACCGACCGCACGCCAAGCGCGGCAGACAGAGCACGACCGCGACGGCGAACAGCCAGACAGCGGGCAGCCACGGTGTCGGCTGCGGCTGTGGACCCCCGACGAACGGGGGGGCAGGAGAGAGAAAAAGGAGCGCGAAGAGAAAGGCGATGGTGGAGGGTTTCTCGCCGTCTTTCATTTCTTCAGAGAGAGATTGTTCTTTGAGGCTTGTTTATTTATCATTACTGTGGTGTAGCCATTCCATGGTCGAGCTACAGGTAATCCTGTTTTCTTCCTCCTGATAATGCGAGGTAGGGACTTGTGAGTCATCTTGTCATCCTCTCCAGTCATCTCCCCTCCCCGTCTGCTAACTGGTCTCACTCCGCCCACCCTCCTATCGTACGGTCCCCGCTAACTCAACCGATAGCTTCGTTCCCCTTCGGGGAGTGCCCTGTCAGTGCTACTCATATCTCCCTCTGTCGGTCGGTCCTCCACAGGACAGGTGGGGCAGACCGCCAAACGCCCTCTTCGCTCTCCTGCGCCTTCTTCTTCCCTTACCCTCACCCCACCTCTCTTCCGAGAGCTCTCGTCTTCTCTAGTCTTTGCTCTATCCGCGCACCTCCTCCCTCTCCACATATCGGCTCATCCATCTTCAACACCCTCCACCGCCACCACCCCCACTGCCACTCCCCACCACCTCACTCTCTCTCTCCCGTCTCTCTCTCTCCTCGCTCTCACCCCAGACATATAATATATCTCCTCTCTCCTCTCGCCAACGGCTGTGCCGTATTGACTTAGCGGGGCCCAGCTCCACTCGCTCACCCCCTGTTCTCTCATCGACGCCGCCACACGCAGTTCCGAGAGATACACGCCAACGCCGACCTGACGGCGCCTACTCCAGCCTTCTCGCGGCCCCTAGGCTGGAGGATATGGATATACGTATGTACCCATCTGCAGACACCCACACATACGCCCTTCCTATCTTTTTTATTTACAGCGGCTGTGAGCTGGACGCCAACCACCGCAAGGCTGGTTGCATCTTAGAGCTCTCTCTCCCACACACCCCGTCTCCATCCATCTCCATGTGTGGTGTGTGTGCTGTGTGTGGTGTGTGTGTGTGTGTGTGCTGTGTGGTGTGTGTGTTGTGTGCTCGTCGTGCATGTGTGTGTGTGTGTGTGTGTGGTGTTGTGTGTGTCGGCTGCCTTGAGCAGAGAGGTAGGCCACACGACAAGACACCTGTCCTTTTGAAGAGCACCACAGACGTGCGTGTTGACTACGGGCGGCCGCTTACCACACGTCTGCTCCTGTGCGCCGTTCACCACTCAGCGCTCGACCTATCAGAGAGTCCAGAGATCCTGGGGCGGACGCTCGCCACGAGGTGTCGTCCACACCATCGCCTCGCCACCTTCCCAACTCACGAGGGCGTTCAGGCCCCATACATTCCAGCACGCGACAGCATAGCTTGCTTGCCCATCAACGGCCTTCCCCACGACTATACCAGACGCAGAGCGGCCTTGCCATGTAACGAAGAGCCTCCAACTTTCAATTCCTTCATCATTCTTGTCCATACACACTTCTTCTCGTCCTTCCGCCCTTTCACTGACCACACTCATCCACCACCACTCCGGGCTTGAATTTCTTTTCCCCTTCCACCCGTCCACGGTCTCAGGCACGCCGTGGTGACCTGCTAGCATCCAGCGTTTCTGCCCCCATCATATCATGCACCACCCTTCCTCCCTGTCCTCACCTGTACTCCCCTGTACTCCCCTGCCGCTTTTCTCCTGCTTGCGTGTTTCCCCCTTCCTACTTCGGGATGTTTTCCGCCGCTTATCCGTTTCTAGCACCCCACTTGTGCTTGTGTGTGTGTGTTGTGTGTTGTGGTGTGTGTGTGTGTGTGTGTGTGTGTGTGTGGTGTGTGTGTGTACCGTCCAGTGGTGTGCAGGCCGACTGGAACGCCCCACCCATCGCGTCCACCCGGCCGCGACTCTCTTGCAGGCGTGCTCTGGCCCGACAGTAGGGCCCCCCGGCTCCGGCTCCGGCCGGGCGCGGGACACGCTCGGCCCCTGACCGCCGGGAGGACGTCGCTGGGCCATCCACCGCCACGGCGCTTCCGGCCAACCATCCAAGAACCCCCGCCACCCCCGCACCCGCAGCACTGACCATCCCCGCGCCCACACTCACCCCCACCCCCACCCCACCGCCATGGGGGCTCACGCCCGCCTCTGTTCGTCTTTTCGTCACTCTTTCTGCTGCTGCGTGCCACGCGGCCCCCCAGCTTCGTGTGTTTGTTACCTTAAGTGGGTCAATATTAAGGTCGCAATGATGGCTATCGAAGAGCCGGGAATCTCATTTGTCCATATATATATATCCATATTTTTTTTTCATATTATTATTTCGTATCATACTCTTTCTTTATTATTTGTACTGTATTCCTTGAGCGATGGATTGAAAAAAAACCTTTTTTCTTTTATTTATTTATTTATTTTACACAAAAAACCCATAATTGTGAGATCCGGGGCTGTTTCTAAAAGCTCCGGGCCGTCGGCCTAACGATGCCGCTGCTCCCCTCCAGAGCGGCGCCCCACCAGGCCACCACCAACCAGAACCAGTCCCCGCTGGCACAGAAGTTCGGCGGGACGGACAAGTGCCCGCGGTGCGGCAAGGCCGTGTACGCCGCGGAGAAAGTGATCGGAGCGGGAAGCGTAAGAAACACACAACTCATAAAGAAACACGTCCAGTACACAAACACACACACTGGTACATTTTAGTATCAGTGACAATATGCAGGGCCGTGGGACTGGGGGGGGGGGACAGTACCCAGGGGCCCACAGTGGAGGGGGCCCCGCTAAAAGCCTGAAATTAAAAGTTTGTTTTTATTTGGATTTCTTTCCTTCTAAGTAATTAGTGACACAACTACAGTAAAATTGGCTAAATACATTGGTTGATAGACTTGATAGAATTTGTATCAAAAAGAATAAAACAAAATATACTGGAGGGCCCCTGTCACCCTCTTACATAAGAAATACTTAAACAAACATGAAGAAAATAATGTTCTCTTAAGGATGATACTCCATGCAAACCTCATTTAACCACATAGTAAAAGTATCACAGTATTATATGGGTCCATATGTACAGTATAATGAGTTTTTTGGTAAAATAACGTGACTTTTTTCCCGCTCGGCCGTGGTGGGGCCCCTATATGGTTTCTTTTGACGGGGCCCCAAAATCCCTGGTGCCGCCCCGGACAACATGGCATAGATTAGTGTGTTGAAGTAAATTTTCGCACGTTATCTGTTTTGCTGTCTATTTTGCGTTTCAGGCCTGGCATAAGAGCGGCTGCTTCAGGTGCGCTCTGTGTGGGAAGGGCCTGGAGTCCACCACGCTGGCCGACAAGGACGGAGAAATCTACTGCAAAGGTCAAATGTCACCTGCAGTCTCTGGGAAGACACTGCAGCTGCCTGTGTGAACGTGAACTTAAGCCCTGATTGATTGTACAGTATGTGCAATACAACCAGTGGTTACTATAACAAGTAGCCTAGATTTACTGAAATATTGTACACATTTGTGCATTTCACACATTTGAGTATTTCAATGTTTTGTCAATTCAATTGTATTTGTATAGCCCTTAATCACAAGACTGTCTCAAAGGGCTCTACAGGACAGATTATTATTATGGGGCCAAAAGTGATTTATGAGTATTTCTATTTTCTGCCACTTTATACTTCTACTCCACTACATCTCTGAGGCTAATATTGTACTTTTTACACAGCAGTCTGAGGGATAGCACCTTCTATCAGCTACAGTAATACTAACCAGTGAACTATGATGGGTTTGTGACCATTTCTCTTCTCTTTCTCCAGCATGTTACGGCAAAAACTTTGGACCCAAAGGATTCGGCTATGGACAGGGTGCTGGGGCCCTGACCAACACCCAGTAGAGACCACCTGGCGGTCTGCACCTGTCCTGAGGCCCCCAGGTGCACTACAGCCTCCCCAGGGGACGACTTCGTGTTAGTTAGCGGCCTCTAGTGGCTGCAGTTACAACTACTGTACAGTTACAGCCCTACGCATTCAGAAGACGGTTACTGACGTCACAATTGGACCAGAATGAAATAAATAAAGAGAAAGAAAGATTCTGAAAAAAAAGCACATCCTTTCTGGGCCAGATATTTTCTCATGTGGTAAATATATCGCTGCAGTAGAAAACATTAAAGTTACATTAATAGTGCAGGTTGTATACTGTATATATATATAGTCCAAAACTGTGATGTATTTACCCTATGAACAGTGTTAAAATGTTATGCAACCGCTCTGCTCTTCTTGTTGCCAACGTTTCTGCAATGAACGCAGGCAGAAATCATGAATTAGTCTGGTTGTGGGCTCAATAAATGCTGATTTTACATGGTTTCTCACGTGTACATCGTGCGTTTGTGCATGCAAACAAATAAATACAATATTTTTAACCCACACATTTCCACAACACTGAACCCAATGGACCTTTCCACCCTGTCAGTCACGCGGAGAATAATAACCAATAAGATTGCTTGATTTCTTAAGACCACGCCCCTTGCAACAGAGCCGCCATGATGTCCCACAAATAAAGCTTGTGGTTGTTGTGTTCATAGATTAGACTACAGATACATTTAGTTAGAACAACACGGTTCTTATATTAGACTACAGATACATTTAGTTAGAACAACACGGTTCTTATATTAGACTACAGATACATTTAGTTAGAACAACACGGTTCTTATATTAGACTACAGATACATTTAGTTAGAACAACATGGTTCTTATATTAGACTACAGATACATTTAGTTAGAACAACATGGTTCTTATATTAGACTACAGATACATTTAGTTAGAACAACACGGATTCTTTATATTAGACTTACAGATACATTTAGTTAGAAACATGTCTTATATTAGACACGGTTCTTATATTAGACTACAGATACATTTAGTTAGAACACACGGTTCTTATATTAGACTAACAGATACATTTAGTTAGAACGACACGGTTCTTATATTAGACTACAGATAATTTAGTTAGAACACACGGTTCTTATATTAGACTACAGATACATTTAGTTTAGAACAACACGGTTCTTATATTAGACTACAGATACATTTAGTTAGAACAACAGGTTCTTATATTAGACTACAGATACATTTAGTTAGAACACACGGTTCTTATATTAGACTACAGATACATTTAGTTAGAACAACACGGTTCTTATATTAGACTACAGATACATTTAGTTAGAACACACGGTTCTTATATTAGGACTACAGATACATTTAGTTAGAACAGACACGGTTCTTATATTAGACTACAGATACATTTAGTTAGAACGACACGGTTCTTATATTAGACTACAGATACATTTTAGGTAGAACGGACACGGTTCTTATAATTAGACTACAGCTACATTCCTAGTTAGAACAACCACGGTTCTCTTATGATATAGACTACCAGATACATTAGTCTAGAACGCACGGGTTCTTAATATTGATACAGACTACAGATACATTTCGTTTAGAACAACACGGTTTTATATTAGACTACAGATACATTTTAGTTATGAACAAACGGTTCTAATATTAAGACTACAGATACATTTGTTAGAACAACACGGTTCTATATTACGACTACAGATACATTTTAGTTAGAACAAACGGTTTTATATAGACTACAGATACTTTAGTTAGAACAACGGTTCTTAATATTATCAAAAGACTAGATGATTTAGTTAGACGACCGGTTTTACTATTAGAACTACAGATACATTTCGTTAGAAAACAAATCTCTCTCACACAACAA
>PIJE02000007.1:1509829-1538708 GCA_002895965.2 Coryphaenoides rupestris | reverse complement strand
CCCTGCTTTACATGTAGCAGTAGGACTCGACTCCACGATTTTGTCCTGACGAATTTCAATGTGGAGTTTGTGAGGCGTTTGTGTCTTCAGCATAGATCGCCAACACTTAGCATCAAGTTTTATGTTGTCTGAAATCCGAATGTCACGGATATATCCTTGTGTCAAATAGTTCAGCCTTTCTGTAGAACTCTCTTAGATAAAGTAGCGGCATTTGGCAAATAACATACAGCGATATTGAGAGAGAATCATCAGCAGGGGGCGTTGTTCAGTGGACATTTCGGTAACATGCTGCAGAGTGTGTGGGAAAGCTTGGGGGACATAGCAACAGTAACTAGGGGTGGCGGGACTTGCCGCTTGAATAGGGGAAAGGTCCATTGGGCTCTTATCCTATACTCCCCTGAAACACAAGGTTTGGTTTTTTCGACAGAATATGTCTGCTCAGTCAACAAAGAATTAATCAATTAGGTTATTCAGCCTTGACCAATGCTACTGATTGAAAGGTAATCAAAGAAACAACCAAGTACACATTTGGCAGTGAAATAGAGAAAGACAGTCTTTTCAGAGATTTGAATCTTCAAATGTTCCCACCATTGACAAGACCAGCTGATGTCCCAAAAGCATAAAACATATTTGTGGAATATTCCCAAGACAGCCTCCTGTCTTGTTTCTGATTTGTGAAGGAATTAGGAGTCACGGACCGAGACCCTGTTCTCGCTGAATGACTAATGTGCCCTTCCTTGACGTTCAGACATTCAGGCAACAGCATTAGGCCAAGAGTTGGACTCAAGTTATATACCTCTGACATAAACATTTACATTTACATTTACATTTAGGGCAAACCAAACCACATGGTCCTAAGTAGTCCCTTTAAGGCCTACAACAGGATATTTGCTCATGCTAGACTCAGTCTTGCTGCAAGTCAAGTCTTTTAAAAGAGAGGATAACCAAGCACGGATTAAGAATACAATACACTGGGTACAAATTCTTGGAGCGCACACTCCCTGACGGCAGCCATCCAGTGTCATGCTAACATTCAGTTCATCTCGTTGGGATGTTCGAAGTACAATGTCTCTGCCTCATCCTTTTGCTGCTCCCCTGCTCGGCCCATTTTTTTGATTATCTATCTACGTTTGTCAGTTAGCAGCTAACTTTAACATTGTTTTTGTTTGATAAGCGATACGTTATGCCAATCGTAGTAGTTGTCTTATTATAAAAATAAAGTAACTCTACATTCATTTGTTCATATTCCAATACACCCACACACACTCAATTAACTTGTTGATCATTTTGGAGGTTCCTAGATGTCGGAGGCTCCCGGCCAAATCGGCCCAGTGGATAATGTGTGGCCGAGGACAGCCACTACATCGCAGACTTAATTAAACATTAAAAAGCGAAAATAACGATAATAAACGAAAATAATAATAATTAATTACAATTAGCATACATGGTGCATATAACATGTTTGTTCTCATATTATATAACAAACCAGATGTTGAACTGGCAATTTTATTCAGTCAGCCACACTGCCAAGCCTACCCAGCATTTAATTTTGCCTGACTAACATTTTCCGGTGAGAGAAAATGTTGATTATATAATATATATATATATATATATATATATACTGTATATTATATATATATATATATATATATTATTATGGAGGGTTTATATTCTGTACAGGTGCTTATGTGGATGCAGTGAAGAGTATTGCAGTAAAAAAAAGCATTAAACATAACTAATGGCAAGGACCTTTAAGAAAATGTAAGTATCATGACACGGCCGCAACCGTTTAGAGTAAATGTGCTTATTTTTTTGGCAATACAGTACAACACGGACACACTCATACAGAACTGTGAGTGTATGCGACGTGTGCGTCCATTACGTTTGTGCCGGGCATCGTCGCGCTGATTCAAAAGTACGGAAAAAATCCAAGAAGGCAGAACAAAAAGACAGGAACCACTTTAAGAGTGTGGATTATCCTCCACCAGTTCTCCATACACGGACGACGCACAAGCGAATATTGCAATAGCACGACCGAAATGGACCATGAAATGAGACACACACAAAAAAACACACGCTGATGGCTAGCAGACACTCTGTTATTACAGAGAGCGACAGGAAAATCACCTCTTTTAAAAAACCACCAAGAAAAAAATATATGAAAGTGTGAAAATAAATGAAAGAAGCATATATATATTTATAGTGAGAAATTGCTGCTGACATCACTTCTGAGTAGTACTACTACTACTACGAGTAGGTACTTGGTTTTGGGCAGATCTCTGCTGATTGAACCCACCCAAGCGTGTATTACACACCTTGCCCGTGTTTATTGTGCGTGGCCAAAAATACATCCAGATTAAAGTACATTAACACCAATTAGATATGTATTGATGACAACCTAATCGTGAAATAATTACATAATCTCACAAGCTGTTGTTGTGACAATATGCAAGCTAGTTTTAGACAGCAAATAGAGCCATCCATCCCTTCAGCCATTTTAATTTTCACCTTCACGTCCTTTTCTCACCCGTCTTTGTGCCTTGGCCTCTCAACCCTGTTCTTACTCATTTTAAAACAGGGTGAGAGAACAGGACATGCCTCTCCATCTTCCTCCTCCTCCTCTTCCATCCCCCAAGAGTGTCTTTAAGCAGGCAGTCTCCCGAACGCAGAGACTATTTTACAGGGAGTGGCTTTCTCACTCCTGCCGATGTGCTGAGAGAAATTAGCAGGTGACTTCACAGCCGACAGCTCCAGATTGAATTTTATCACGAGAGAAGATGTGCGTGGTGGACACACACAGACACACACACACACACACACACACACACACACACACACACACACACACACACACACACACACACACACACACACACACACACAGACACACACACACAGACACACACACACAGTTTAACCTCGTGCATTAAATTGTCAAGTTGACGCTTTCATTTTTGTGGCCCAAAAGTTTCAAGAGGAGAAGAATTGGTTGATGGGTTCAGATTTTCAGTATATACTGTATATATTTATGTATATATATATATATATATATATATATTTATTTAAAAATACAGTATGTGTGTATGAATGGCTTGAAAGACATGAGCACATTTAGCTGTGTTTGCATTACATATTTTAATCTTTCAGCACTGGAAAAGCCTCTATCTTTTGAATTCATCCTTTCATTCTTATCGGACACATTGATAGTGTCTACATCGCCTGCATGCGAATCATGCCTGACTGACGCACAAAATGTCACCTGTCAAAGTATATCTCACACTTTAGATTTAGATTATCTCACACTTGGATCGGTTGTGTTACGCCCCTAGTGGCAGGTAGATCCCAAAAGCACGACCAGGAGACGAGTTGCAGGGTAAGTCCAATTTACTTATACACGAGCAAGGTCAAAACCAGGAGATTGGTCAATCAAACAAAACCAACAAGGGGCAGGCATAGAATCTAAATCCGTAAACAGACAGGCAGGGCCTGTCTAAGAATACTGGAGAGCTTGGTGAACTACACAAGACAATCTTGCGGGGAACAAAGGGGAGGGAGCTGGTATATATGCTGAGGGAGTGGCTGGATCTGAAATGCTACACAAGAGTTATTGATATGCAGGATATCAAATAAATACCCTAAGAATCAGTGATATTCGTGACAGTTTGTAGGACAAAAGCTCAGGGAGAAGTAAGCGAGGTAATAGCTTGTAATCAATACGCGGGTGTGCACGGGTGAAACGTGCAGTGTGAGAGAGATTGTGTGTGTGTGTGTGTGTGTGTGTGTGAGAGAGAATTGATGTGCCCATGTGTCAGCAGATGCATGTTTTCCCCAAGCATTATGCTGTTGCTGTTCTGACTAGAGGTTTTCAAACGCTCACTTGATATTTTCATATAGAGATGAATCCAGCTCACGTTTCAGGGGTAATTCATCTGTCCCCCCCGTGGAATAAAGCATTATTTTCCCAGTTTCCAGTTGCTACATGCACTACATGCTGATGATATCAGATCACAGTGGTGGCTAGTGCCTGGATATGGCAAATAGTGACCTGGAAGCGAGAGATGTCCATTGCTGCGTGGGCACAGTGTCTGCACACCTGTGTGTCTCCAGCTATTAGTATATGACTCGCAAACATTCGTAAACCACTGAGACACAATTTGCGAGTGGGAAAACAAACAAACAAACAAACCTTTAGCTGTGAAAGGCAGTAGCAGCAGGATCTCGCTCCATGCGCGCCCGGAAAAAAGGTCATCGCCTCATTCTGTGACTCTGATTGGTGTTAATGGTTGAGTGACAGATCACAGTCCCCCGCTGTAGATTCTGAAGTGTAGAGGATGCCGACGCACCGCTGGCCTCGCCCGGAGTTACTGAGGAAAATATCTCTCGACGTGCATTTTGACATTTTTCTCATACAACAAGCAGCAGTCTTTTCACAATACAAACTGTATTTAAAAAAACCTGTTGTCTGCACATGTTATCCTCCATTGTACCAGAAAATGTCAAAGGAAGAAAGGACCTTTCAACAAAATTTGCCATTTTGGAAGCATTTTTGAAACTTCTAACACGGCTGCTGCAGCTAAAAGCGCAGGTGTATGCTGTCAGGTAAAACAACGCCCTGGGCCTTGTGATCTACTGCCAGAACTTTCTCATACCTTCAAATTAAATAGTCTCAAGCTCCCTAAATTATTTAGCTTGCTTCAGCTTCTACCGGCCCTTCTTAAATAATCAAGGGAACAATGTTACTGACAGATTTTTATGAGAGACTACTTTGAGAAGTTAAAAAGGGCAGTGGCAGTATTGGCAAGTTTTTCCTGGCTAACTTTTATGCATGTGAATCACTCATGAGACACCATCTAGTGACATGGCCCAGGGGTCTCCTGAAACAGCATTTCTCGGAGGCCATGGAGAAGGACTTTCGGTTGGCCTCAATGAAGTTCTGGCAAACCGTCCGGCAACTCAGGAAGGGAAAGCAGGGCTTGGCTCAGGCTGTGCTCAGTTGGGGAGGAGAACTGCTGACCCAGACTGAGGATATTGTCGGGCGGTGGAAAGAACACTTTGAGGAACTCCTGAACCCGACCAGCATGTCCTCTGTGGAAGAGGCAGAGTCTGAAGACTCGGGGGAAGCCTCACCCAAATCCTTGGTAGAGGTTGCTGAAGTCAAAAAGCTCTTCAGTGGCAAGGCGCCAGGTGTGGATGAGATTCGCCCTGAGATGCTGAAGGCTCTGGACATTGTCGGGCTGACACGCCTAGTCAATGTCGCGTGGAGGTCGGGGACAGTACCTGTGGAATGGCAGACCGGGTTGGTGGTCCCCATTTTCAAAAAAGGGGACCGGAGGGTGTGCTCCAATTATCGGGTTATCACACTGCTCAGCCTCCCCGGGAAAGTTTATTACAGGGTGCTGGAAAGGAGGCTCCGGCCGATTGTCCTCAGTTTCAGGAGGAACAATGCAGATTCCGTCCTGGCCGTGGAACAGTGGACCAGCTCTTTACCCTTGCAGGTTTGTTGGGGGGGGCATGGGAGTTTGCCCATCCAGTCTACATGTGCTTTGTGGACCTGGAGAAGGCTTATGACCGTGTCCCCGGAAATCCTGTGGGGGTTACTATGGGAGTATGGGGTACCGGGGCCGTTGGCACGTGCCATTTGGTCCTTGTACATACAAAGTGCGAGCTGCGTCCGTATTCCTGGCACAAAGTCAAGCACGTACTCAGTGGGTGTTGGTCCCTTGTCACCGATTCTGTTTGTGATCTTCATGGACAGAATCTCAAGGCGCAGCCGAGGTGAGGAGAGTGTCCGGTTTGGGTTCCTCAGAATTGCATCTCTGCTCTTTGCAGACGATGTGGTTCTGTTGACTACATCAGACCGTGACCTCCAGCATGCACTGGGACGGTTTGCAGCCGAGTGTGAAGCGGTCAGGATGAGAGTCAGCACCTCCAAGTCTGAGGCCATGGTTCTCTGCTGGTAAACGGTGGAGTGTTCCCTCCGGGTTGGGAATGAGTTACTGCCTTAAGCAAGGAGTAAGCAAGTATCTCGGGGTCTTGTTCACGAGTGAGGGCAAAATGAAGCGGGAGATGGACAGACGGATCGGTGCAACGTCTGCAGTAATGTGGGTGCTGTACCGGTCCGGTACAGCACCGGCAGGTGGTGAAGAGGGAGCTGAGCCAGAAGGCGAAGCTCTCGATTTACAGGTCCATCTACGTTCCAACCCTCACCTATGGTCACAAGCTTTGGGTAGTGATCGAAAGAATGAGATCGCGGATGCAAGCAGCCGAAATGAGTTTCCTCCGCAGGGTGGCTGGGCTCAGCCTTAGAGATAGGGTGAGGAGCTCAGACATCCGGAGGGAGCTCGGAGTAGAGCCGCTGCTCCTCCGCATCGAAAGGAGTCAGCTGAGGTGTCAGCTATTAAATACTTGTATAATTATACCACACTGTCTGTTCCCGTGGTTGTCACAGTATAGCATGATGAGATAAAAGAACAGATTGCAATCGGAATATAAGATACCGTTTCACATGGATAGTATGTTTGTAAGTATAACAGTATGCATTATACTTACCCACAGTATCATGTTCATTAATGAGTGGATGTTGATACACTCTGTGCTGAGCCTGCTGGATGAGAGACAATTCCGGAGCAAGATCAAGGAGATACATCTGACTCAGAGTAAGAAACTCCTCTTTGTCATTCGTACTGCATTGTGAGTAGTATATGGTAGATATTTACTGCCTTGTTTTATGATTAGGAGCCATTAGAATATGTTGATTCTCTCTTATAGCCCTGCCCCTGAGGAAGATGTTGAGTCTGCTCCACCCCATCCTGACCATGACTACACAGAGTTACCTCCAGCACCTCCACACCCATCCTGACCATGACTACACAGAGTTATCCCTTCCTTTGGATCAGCAGTTGGAGGCAGCACAAGAGGAGATTCCACAGCTTACTGAAGATCATCCGGCTTTTGTCTCCAATTGATTCCAAAATTATGTTAAGCTCCTGACCTTCTAAACCGGATTTCAGGTGAGTAATATAAATAAAGTACCTAAACTGGATCATCTTGCTGGTGCTGTGTCAAACTGAACTATGTACGTGAGACTTATTTTCTTTTCTTTTCTCTCTCTCATACACAGGACTATGACACCCTGAAAGCGGTCTTCCTGTCCCAGCATGTTGAAGTGGAGTCAGGCTCAGAGACTGGGGAAGAAGGACCAGGTGCATGAGATCCGGGTGGGCTTCAAGGCAGAGAGCCTGTTCCTGTTCAAACAGCTCTTTCTCTTCCTCTGCCGTGTAAGAGAGTGTATGTTTGAGGAGGCACTGGGGGACCGCTTTCAAATATCCCAGTCCACTGTTAGCAGAGTGTTGGTAACGTGGACAAACTACCTCTTTCTCATGGTTCCTTGCCAACATGGCTCCATAGAGCAGCTGTAGACAAGCTAATGCCACAGTGCTTTAAAGACACCTTTCCTAAAATAAGGGTTGTTTTAGATTGCATAGAGATCTGCACCTTAGGCCAGCTCTAAGGTGGTGAATTCAGAGACTTATTCCCACTACAAGGGTACCACAACCTTAAAAGGATTGATTGGTGTGAGCCCGTCTAGAGAGATTACATTTGTGAGCAACCTGTATGAGGGGTCAATGTCTGACAAGGAGATAATAAGTGTCTGGTATCTTGTCACTACTTGAAGAGGGGGATGAGGTGATGGCCGATAAGGGGTTCTTAATAAGTGATCTACTGTCACCCATCAAGGTGTAACTGGTTTTGCCGCCATTTCTCGGTCAAGGTAGGCAGTTCACCAGGGAGGAAGTAGCCACCACTCAATTGCCAGATTGAGAATACATGTAAAGAGGGCTAGAGGGAGGATCAAGCAATACCATATCTTTGATGGATTTCTTCCACTCACTCTCCTGGAGACAGTCAACCAGTTGTGGTATGTGTGTGCACAGCTGACTAACTTCCAAGGGCCACTTAAAAAAGAAAAATTTGCCTTGTGGCTAGGCTAGCCAAAAGAAAAAAAAGCTGTTGGGGTGGCCATCTATGCTAAATCCTGTACTTTTTCTGTTTTACACGCTCTCACTTTGCCTAATTGTTTTGATTTTATTGTTCTTAATATTGATAGTGGGTCCAACAATTCCCTTGTAATTGTTAAGATCTATAGACCTCCCTCAGCCATGTTTTATCTTCTCTTCTCTAGCTCTCTTGTGTATATCTTTAACCTTACCTCATCCTGTTATTGCTCTTAAATGTTTTCTTGTCTTCACTGTAAATAAAGGAGACCTCAGTGAACTACTAGTTTATATAAAGGTTGTATGGTACTATAATTTTTTGAGATTGTGTTTGTTTACAACATATTCAATAAATGTACCTGAAAATTAGAATCCAATAAAACTGTTGGCTCTTTGTGATCGATAATTAAGCCCCTTGCACAGGCCATGTACATTTATGAAATACTGTCTCTGATCTTAAGTTTAACAGCTGAGAATCTGACACAGCAAATATTTTAGTATTTTTGTTTAATATTTATTAAACAATTGAGTATTAAAATCCTCTTAAATGTACAGTATGTCACAAAAGATAAAACGTAATTAAACGTACAATCCCCAAAAGTTAAATACTGGCCCTACTACTTTGAGTCACCTACTGGCCCAGAGAAAGTATTCAAAATAGAATTTGTCTCGTGTCATTTTCATGCCCTCCCACAAAGCAGCATCAAAGTAGATTCTCTCGAGATGGAAATCATCCTTGCACATGACAAAAAAGTCAGACCATCCTGCCCCTGTCAACCCCATTTGCCCCATGATCTGGTGATGATATTTGTGACCATGCTTGAGGGAATAGGTACAATCCTCTCTTCTTATCAGGTATGGGCAGTTTGTGATGCTCTCAGTATTTGGGCACTTTATTTCTAGTAGGCCATGGTGGGGATCAGCATTCATGTCAGAGATCCTCCCGTCAGGCGTACATCCTAGGTGGGGGGCATGTGTATTCAACATAAACCCACAGGGGGAAACCTTGCGACCTGTTGCCTCTGAATATAATGTTGCAGCCACTGGCTCCAGCTCGAGTCCCCCCATTTCTTTAGTCTGGATGGACTTCTGTCTGCGCATTGTAGAGGCAAGTTGGTCAAAGTCTGTTCGCCTGGAACAGACACGTTTGAACATTGATGCAGTGATACGTTCAGATTGTACATCATGCCACGCCTTACAGTTGCTCTGTTGTCTTGTTTCCTCCTCAAGTCGCAGAGCTTCATCATGGGACAGCTTGAGGCCTTCATAGACATCAGACAGCTCCTTGGGCAGTACAGTGGAGTAGCTGCATGGCTGAGGGGGAAGAGGGAGGGAGGGGAGATTGCCAGAGAAGACAGGGGTGCTCAGTGTCTGGTAAGTGAGGGCAGATCCATGAGGAAGATCAAACAAACTGAGTGGGCACATATTTAGCATGGTGTGAGTTTGCTTCCAAAAGACTCAACATCTGAGTTCCTACCTTCTTTAGGTTGTCTAAAAGACTATTTGCAAAGGACTCACAGAGCAGGGGCAACGGGACGGGACAGTAAATATTTGGTCCAATGCCATAATTTGATCTTTTATGGGTGTTGTGTGTTTGTATTTTTTTTATTTTGTTAATCTTTAAGACAGTGACTTGTTTAGGGTTTAAACCTAATTCATGTGAGGGGACATGCCAAGTTTGGGGTAGTGATGTCTTACCTTTTGTAAGCCAGCCCTGGGGATGCTTTGCACGGCACCCTGTGGCGCCGCTGATGCAGATGGTGTGTTGGGGACGTCTATATCTGCACATTCCCGGCGGAGAAAATTGTGCAGTATACACATGGCTTTTACGACACACTCCTCAGGTGACCAACAAGAACCCTCCTGTACAGCCTCCATTTGCTTGCCAATATGCCAAAAGAGCATTCCACCATACATCTGGCATGAGACAGACAATAATTAAAGACCCTTTTCTCCTCAGGCAGATGTTGTCCAGGGTAGGGCCTCATGATGTTGCAGCGTAGTGGAAACACTTCATTAGCGACAAAAACATGCGGCTGGGGTCCTCTTACCATAGGCACCCACATCCACTCCAGAAAATCTGTAGCGAGCATCCACTGCAGCACTATGGAAAAACTACCTTTGTAGTTCCAATACCGGCTGCCACTGGAGGGAAGGGCCTGGATGGTCACATGTTTCCCATCCATTGCACCCATGCAGTTTGAGAATTCCCATAGCCTCTGGAAGTCCTCTGCTTTTCTTCTCCAGGCTTCAGCTCCAGGGATGGGCATGTATTCGTCCACTAGACTGCTCCAGATTGCTTCACACACACTTCGCACAATTCTGGCAACAGTGCAGTTAATAGTTCTTAGGGTTTAAAAAAAAAATCTTAACCTTACACGTTGGCAAAAAGTGTAATTTCTTTACAAAAATTGTAATTGCCATCCCAAATTCTCATGAGAGGGACTTCATCCTGAGTCCCTCTCATAATCTTTCATCCTAAGTATGCTATAATGTTCTTGCATTGGCTACGTCTTCATTAACTCAACTAATGTGAAAGTGGGGAAATCTAACATGATTAGAGACACTCACATTTTATTGCCCATTTCCGCCGAAGATGTGACTGTGATTTATGATTGTATGCTACAAGCAAATGGAAAGTACATTTATAATACTCTATATTAAAACTATATTTAAAACTTATGTATATTGTGCTATTCTATATATGTATATATGTATATTTTTTTGCCAGGACTTAACTGTTATAGAGAACGTTTTAAAATCCTGAATCTGCTTTGAACTGGCAGGTAGGGAATTCCAGAAGGTTGTGCCTTTAATTGAGAATGAAGTTTGTGCAAAGGAAGTTTTTTTTGTCTGTCACGACGGTCATGGTGTCAGATTAGGCAATTACAGAGCAATACATTATTGCCGTCATTTGGCCGACAGACGTGTCAGACTATACAGTTTGTCACCGACCAATAATCGTTTGTGACATGCGTGATGCATCCAAACGGAGGCGCTCGGCAACAAGAATGTAAACAGCTTGTTAACAGCAGTACTCATTGGGTTGCTTAAGTGCCTCTGCTATTTCTCACCAGCACTTTTTTACTCTGTCGTGGGAGTCCTCAAGGAAATATTGAACAGACGGGTGTAGTTGCCAGAGCTCGCCATTTCCTCTGTTTCATAGTTCCATCTTGCAGCACCAACAACTTCATTCCTCGCTTCGCCATGTTTGTTTATAGCATTCTGTGCTCCTATTGGTCAACATTGCGGCCGTGGCGGGGCGCATCGTGGAAGACAAAATTACAAAAAAAATGATCTAACATGCTCGTCTTTCTCTCGGGAAGTCGTGAGGCGTTGCAAGTCTTCCCAGATGTGTCTTCTGCTACACTGTAAAAAAAATCGTTAAAAAACAGCAGCTGGGGTGCCAGAAAAAATCATTAAATAACAGGAAAGTACTGTGAAACCAAAAAACATTGATAAACTGTAAAAAAAGCGGTAATCTTTCTACAGTGTATCGCGATCTCATTCTTTCGGTCACTACCCAAAGCTCGTGACCATAGGTGAGGGTTGGAACGTAGATGGACCTATAAATCGAACCATGGCCTCAGACTTGGAGGTGCTGACTCTCATCCCGACCGCTTCACACTCGGCTGCAAACCGCCCCAGTGCATGCTGGAGGTCACGGTCTGATGTAGCCAACAGAACCACATCATCTGCAAAGAGCAGAGATGCAATTCTGAGGTCCCCAAACCGGACACTCTCCTCACCTCGGCTGCGCCTTGAGATTCTGTCCATGAAGATCACGAACAGAACCGGAGACAAGGGACAACCTTGGCGGAGTCCAACACCCACTGAGAACGCGCTTGACTTTGTGCCGAGAATACGGACACAGCTCGCACTTTGTTCGTACAGGGACCGAATGGCACGTACCAACGGCCCCGGTACCCCATACTCCCGTAGTACCCCCCACAGGATTCCCCAGGGGGACACAGTCATAGGCCTTCTCCAAGTCCACAAAGCACATGTAGACTGGATGGGCAAACTCCCATGCTCCCCCCCCAACAACCCAGCAAGGGTAAAGAGCTGGTCCACTGTTCCACGGTCGGGACGGAATCCGCATTGTTCCTCCTGAAGCTGAGGTTCGACAATCGGCCGGAGCCTCCTCTCCAGCACCCTGGAATCAACTTTCCCAGGGAGGCTGAGCAGTGTGATACCCCGATAGTTGGAGCACACCCTCCTGTCCCCTTTTTTGAAAATGGGGACCACCACCCCGGTCTGCCATTCCACAGGTACTGTCCCCGACCTCCACGCTACATTGACTAGGCGTGTCAGCCACGACAGCCCGACAATGTCCAGAGCCTTCAGCATCTCTGGGCGAATCTCATCCACACCTGGCGCCTTGCCACTGAAGAGCTTTTTGACTACTTCAGTGACCTCTACCAAGGATATGGGTGAGACTTCCCCCGAGTCTTCAGACTGCCTCTTCCACAGAGGGACGTACTGGTCAGATTCAGGAGCTCCTCAAAGTGTTCTTTTCACCGCCCGACAATATCCTCAGTCTGGGTCAGCAGTTCTCCTCCCCGACTGAGCACAGCCTGAGCCAAGCCCTGCTTTCCCTTCCTGAGTCGCCGGACAGTTTGCCAGAACTTCCTTGAGGCCAACCGAATGTCCTGCTCCATGGCCTCCCCGAACTCCTCCCACAACCGCTGAAGCTGCGGTCCTTTTGGCCTCCCGGTACCTGTCTGCTGTTTCAGGAGACCCCTGGGCCAACCAGGCCCGAAAGGCCTCTTTCTTCAGCCTGACGGCTTCCTTCACCGCTGGTGTCCACCAACGTGTTCTTGGGTTGCCGCCACGACAGGCACCGACAGCCTTTTGACCACAGCTCCGAGCTGCAGCCTCTACAATGGAGGCTCTGAACATGGCCCACTCAGGTTCCATGTCCCCAACCTTCTTCCGGAGGTGGGAGTTAAAGACCCTACGGACAGGGCCTTCCACCAGACATTCCCAGTTCACCCTCACTATACACATCACTTCCACTAAAAATAGAAAAAAGATCATGTAATTTAACATTATAAAACCGTTGTTTAAACTTTTTCAAGGGTTTTATCATGTAATATTGCGAGAGATATACTGTAGAAAGATTGCCGCTTTTTTACAGTTTATCAATGTTTTTTGGTTTCACAGTACTTTCCTGTTATTTAATGATTTTTTCTGGCACCCCAGCTGCCAGATTTTTTCTGTTGTTTTTTTGATTAGATTTCAGAGCGAGACTTCTCCTCAAGCGAGACTTGATTAGACACAATAATAAACAGTTTTATTAATCTGTAGGGATCTTCTCCATAAGGTTGTCCAACACTTATGCAGACGTATTACGGCTGCGTCCTTGCTCAATACCATACCCATTTCAAACATTGTTGTCTACATTAGCCAGTTGCTGTAAAAATAAAGTCCAGGTAAAAAAAAATCATATCCCGTCTGCCAAAAACAAACTTATTTTTACGGTTCACCTCCACATCCGTGCCTCCCCCCTCCCGCTATGCGCCCTTCGCGCTCCTCGGCGCAACGGCAGGAGTGTCGATGACGCTGCCGGAAGCACGACTCTGCGCACCTGCTCGTCATTATTAATCACCGCACATGTCCCTTGTATTCCAGTCCCTTGTATCCAATCACCTTTCACCACTACAAGAACCTGGTCGGCACTCCACTAGTCGCCCGTTCTCCCCATAACCCTGGAGGATTAACGTCTCGTCGTTAGCCGACCTTTTTGCCAACCCTGGTTTTTCCTTTGCTCGCACCCCGTCCCCTCCTCGTCTCTCCAGCATCCCGGACCCCCTCTGCAGTTGCCTTCCCAGGGATCACTATCCCTTCCCCTCCTTCTAGCCAATTTAACTTCACGCAGTTATTGTGCCAACCCCTCAGCAGTGCCTTTTTCTGAAGCCAATTTAACTTCACGCAGTTATTGTGCTGGTTTTTGTGCAGTTGCCTTCCCAGGGATCACTATCCCTTCCCCTCCTTCTTCTCCTCGGCACCCCAGCATCCCGGACCTCCGCAGCTGAGCCGTGCCAACCTGCAGAGCCCTCACCCTGCTCCACCCGCAACCCTCTACAGCTCCTGCGAGCACCCTGACTTTTCTTTGTGGCATATTTTTGTGGCAACCACCGTGTGTTTTCTTTATTAAACCGCCCCTCTAGGCTTGTGTTGAAAAGACGTCTCCTCCTTGCTGTGCGCCTGGGTCTTCCCCCCACACTTATGTTATGTATTCA
The DNA here is from genome assembly GCA_002895965.2 of Coryphaenoides rupestris. Classification (NCBI taxonomy): domain Eukaryota; kingdom Metazoa; phylum Chordata; class Actinopteri; order Gadiformes; family Macrouridae; genus Coryphaenoides; species Coryphaenoides rupestris. Next base: position 1,524,469 of record PIJE02000007.1, on the reverse strand, counting down.
CGATCAGCAAAACTTTCAAAAAGAAGCAAACCACATTTTAACTTGAGATGAGACGATAACAACTCACTCCCTTCACTCACTTTTAATATTCTGATATTTCTAACAGACTGTACTACTCCTATTCCTCACACGAGAAACCAGCAAATAAAGAAGAAGAATAAAAGGAAAGGCATGGCCAACACAACCCTGCACGCTCCAATCACGCAGATTATTCACACCGGCCAATTAAGGCGGAGTGCAGCGTGCAGGCGTAAGCAGTGTGAGCAGCGGTGCGTCCCTAAGAGAAGCCAGGGGGGGGATTGTTTAATCAATCTTGTTCCCACCCATGTCAGCCCCGCTGCTGCACAATGTTTGGGGATAATGAACCAGTGCGGTGTTATAGACAAAACCCTGACCCGGATCAGCACCAGAATGTGTCGCAATCAGGCCAAGGTCATTTTCCAAAAAGGGGGTGGGAAGGGGAAATACTGACTAAGTGGCTCCATTGAAGTTTGGGGGTTTAAAAAAGGGAAATGAGGCAAGACAGAAGCCGTGGAGATGCTCGAGTCGACTTGCCGCGGACACGGCTGCTGTAGTTGTACATCGTATGCGATGCCATGAAAATGACGAATAACAAGTGATGTGAAACGCACAATACTTTGAAACGATACGGGGTGGATGGATGCACCCAAGGGTAGCTTCACCCCTCCATTTGCCCCCATGGTTGTCTGTAGCCATGCTAGAACCAAGTAAAACTGGGATGCACGCACGCATGGCGCTAACAATCTGATATGTGCCATGACATTGGCTGTTACTTAGAGGGGAACTTTGCCAATTTTCAACCGGCTTTGTTTGATTTCAATGTGGGTTGTATTATGCAAAGTGACAATGTTTACCTTTCCTGCCTGCACCCAGAGCTCCCTGCTACTGTTGTTAGCAAGTCTGGGTAAGAGTTAGAGTGTGCACTGAGCTGCGCCCCCAGAGACACTGAGAGCATCCGCAGCAACCGCAGGCACTTTTCACACTCTAATGTGCACAGCGATAAGGCTGATAACTGGCACTTATCTTTTAACGTGAGACGTAGAGAGAGTCCATGTATTGTACTTGCACGTTTTTCATGATTTTTTCTCTGATGATGATCTACTCTCTCTTGAAGGAAATGTTCTGTACTGTGATGTGAATCACCATGCGCTTTCTCAAATTATAATTATTACAATTTATCCGTTTATTTCTCTTGCTCTCGCTCTGTGTCGCACACACACACACACACCCACATGCACACAGACACACACGCACACACACACACACACACACACACACACACACACACACACACACACACACACACAAACACGCACACACAAATGCACACAGGTACGCTTGTGCAGTCATGCATGCCAACAACCGTGGTCCCCGTAATAAATCATAACTTACTGTAGAAAGATTACCGCTTTTTTACAGTTTATCAATGTTTTTTGGTTTCACAGTACTTTCCTGTTATTTAATGATTTTTTCTGGCACCCCAGCTGCTGTTTTTTAACGATTTTTTTTACAGTGTAGCAGAAGACACATCTGGGAAGACTCACGACTTCCCGAGAGAAAGACGAGCATGTTAGATATTAATTTTGTCTTCCACGATGCGTCCCGCCACGGCCGCGATGTTGACCAATAGGAGCACGAAATGCTATTAACAAACATGGCGAAGCGAGGAATGAAGTTGTTGGTGCTGCAAGATGGAACTATGAAACAGAGGAAATGGCAAGCTCTGGCAACTACACCCGTCTGTTCAATATTTCCTTGAGGACTCCCACGACAGAGTAAAAAAGTGCTGGTGAGAAATAGCAGAGGCACTTAAGCAACCCAATGAGTACTGCTGTTAACAAGCTGTTTACATTCTTGTTGCCGAGCACCTCCGTTTGGATGCATCACGCATGTCACAAGCGATTATTGGTCGGTGACAAACTGTATAGTCTGACACGTCTGTCGGCCAAATGACGGCAATAATGTATTGCTCTGTAATTGCCTAATCTGACACCATGACCGTCGTGACAGACAAAAAAAACTTCCTTTGCACAAACTTCATTCTCAATTAAAGGCACAACCTTCTGGAATTCCCTACCTGCCAGTTCAAAGCAGATTCAGGATTTTAAAACGTTCTCTGTAACAGTTAAGTCCTGGCAAAAAAATATACATATATACATATATAGAATAGCACAATATACATAGGTTTTAGATATAGTTTTAATATAGAGTATTATAAATGTACTGTCCATTTGCTTGTAGCATACAATCATAAATCACAGTCACATCTTTGGCGGAAATGGGCAATAAAATGTGAGTGTCTCTAATCATGTTAGATTTCCCCACTTTCACATTAGTTGAGTTAATGAAGACGTAGCCAATGCAAGAACATTATAGCATACTTAGGATGAAAGATTATGAGAGGGACTCAGGATGAAGTCCCTCTCATGAGAATTTGGGATGGCAATTACAATTTTTGTAAAGAAATTACACTTTTTGCCAACGTGTAAGGTTAAGATTTTTTTTTTAAACCCTAAGAACTATTAAGTCACACAAACAAATAGCCTATAAGCATATAAATTGTTTGCTGTTACTTTTTACAGGTATCTGGTATTTTACAGGTATCTTCAACAGGGGACTCCTTCAGGACAATAGCTTTCAGCTACAGAGTGGGGTTCTGCACTGTTGCCAGAATTGTGCGAAGTGTGTGTGAAGCAATCTGGAGCAGTCTAGTGGACGAATACATGCCCATCCCTGGAGCTGAAGCCTGGAGAAGAAAAGCAGAGGACTTCCAGAGGCTATGGGAATTCTCAAACTGCATGGGTGCAATGGATGGGAAACATGTGACCATCCAGGCCCTTCCCTCCAGTGGCAGCCGGTATTGGAACTACAAAGGTAGTTTTTCCATAGTGCTGCAGTGGATGCTCGCTACAGATTTTCTGGAGTGGATGTGGGTGCCTATGGTAAGAGGACCCCAGCCGCATGTTTTTGTTGCTAATGAAGTGTTTCCACTACGCTGCAACATCATGAGGCCCTACCCTGGACAACATCTGCCTGAGGAGAAAAGGGTCTTTAATTATTGTCTGTCTCATGCCAGATGTATGGTGGAATGCTCTTTTGGCATATTGGCAAGCAAATGGAGGCTGTACAGGAGGGTTCTTGTTGGTCACCTGAGGAGTGTGTCGTAAAAGCCATGTATACTGCACAATTTTCTCTGCCGGAAATGTGCAGATATAGACGTCCCCAACACACCATCTGCATCAGCGGCGCCACAGGGTGCCGTGCAAAGCATCCCCAGGGCTGGCTTACAAAAGGTAAGACATCACTACCCCAAACTTGGCATGTCCCCTCACATGAATTAGGTTTAAACCCTAAACAAGTCACTGTCTTAAAGATTAACAAAATAAAAAAAATACAAACACACAACACCCATAAAAGATCAAATTATGGCATTGGACCAAATATTTACTGTCCCGTCCTGTTGCCCCTGCTCTGTGCAGCCATGCATGCCAACAGCCGGCGACGCAACCGTCATAAATCATAACTTTACAGTGGAGAGACACCACCTCGCTTATGCGGAGCAACCATGTTAACACAGTTTGATTGATGGCTTCAATCACATCCGTGCATGCATGTGTGCGCGCACGTGTCCATACGAATACAAGTCCTCACATAGCATACGTCATATTTGTGAATGCGCATGTGCCTGTGTGTGTGTGTGTGCCTGAGTGTGTGTGTGTGTGTGTGTGCGTGTGTGTGTGTGTGTGTGTGTGTGTGATTTTCATGACCCTCACCTGTCTATGATGGCACACATGTCGAGGCTAACGTTCTCGAACGCCCCGGCGACACCTTTCTCCACCGCGTGCAGATCGGCGGGCTGGTCGTCCAACAGGACGGCCTGCATGCAGCCCTGGAAGGAACGCTGCATGGGTGGGAACGGCGTCTGCTGGAAGTAGCCTGGATACAGGAGACAACAACAACACAACAATACATATTGAACCACCGGACTATAGATACAGTATATGTATATATATGGAAATTCACCTTCGTATCCGCAGGAGAGAGCAGAACAGTAAGTGTGTTTTCAATGGAAACGAGGTGTCTCTGTCAACAGAGAGTCACAACAGACAGAGAGATAGAAAGGTGGTGTTGGTGACGCTATTCCCCAATGATCCCTCTGTATGTATCTTGTGCTGGTGCACCTCTACTTGCTTCCCTACCGTTTTGGAGTTGGGGGGTTATTGCATTCGAGAGTGTTCACAATTCATTTTCACAATAGGCGCTTGTGTGTTTCTAAGCGGTTAAACAGTAAAAGGTGATGGGTCTTCACAACTTTCATGGAAACGTTTATCCGACCTTACCAACGCTTGTGTGGGCATGAGTACATCATAAGACAGTGGGGCAACATCGGTTTAGGCATCAAACACCAAGCGTTTAGTCGCGAGAGGCATGGATGTCCAAACTGCACTTATCTCGCGCTCAAACGCATTTTGCGGCGCACCATCCATCGACACCACTAACACCACCGCCACCACTAACACCACCAAGTCACCTCCAGATTAAACTTGAATCTTGAATCTTGGTGGTGGTGATGGTGGTGTTATCAGTGGCGGTGGACGGTAGAAGAAACACAAATAAATAAAGTGGAAGACGGATGAGGTTATTTAGCAGGACTATAACCGACAAGTAGAGAGGACAAGAAGCGGTTGTTTGGGAATAAACACAAGACATCACCCCCAGCAAGCATCGCATGGTCCTTGAGGAGCGACCGGCAGCAGTCGGCCAGGGGAGCCTCGGTTATCGGCCCCCCTTAACGGCCTCATCCCTTCATTGCTGCCCTTGTTTCGCGGCAATCCGTCGGAGCCGTTAGCGTTCACATGAATGCTGCAGCGGTTTCGGCAGACATCAGGGCTTTATCGCCACGACGATGCGCCACATGCAAATGCAAATGTGTGCGTACACGTGTTTTTGTGTGCATGTGTGCTTGTGTATGTGTGTTTGTGTGTGTCGAGGTACAAAAGGGCAAACAGAGCCCATGGATTAAATCTAAGCCATAAGCACCCGGGTCGCCCTCATAAAACACTGGTGCTCAACGACATCTCCATCATCTGGATGTTATAGGCTGTCACACGCTCCCGCTAGCTCGCTGTCATCCTCAAGGTCTGCACACCACAAAGGCTTATTACACACAGGCCAGATGCACTGCTGCTGTGCATGGACGTGTGTGTGTGCGTGTGTGTGTGTGTGTGTGTGTGTGTGTGTGTGTGTGTGTGTGTGTGTGTGTGTGTGTGTGTGTGTGCCTGCGTGTGTGTGTGTGTACTGTGTGGTGTGCCTGTGTGTGTGTGTGTGTGTGTTGTGTGTGTGGGTGTGTGTGTGTGTGTGTGTGTGTGTGTGTGTGTGTGTGTGTGTGTGTGTGTGTGTGTGTGTGTGTATGCATGGGCGTGTCCCCACATCAACCCGATGATGTGTGCAGATGATATGCAACAAATATTGGTTTCCTCACTGGTAAAGCAGCACAAATATAATGAGGAATATGAGTGCACTAGATGGGAGCGCATGTGCATGTGTGCACGTGCATGACTTGTGTGTTTGTGCACGACTCATGCGCGCGTGATTCTGCATTTGAATCCACCGCTGCACACCCGCTCCTGTGTGATTTGCAACACCCCCCCATTTGTTATGATTTATTACGGGGACCACGGTTGTGGCATGCATGACTGCACAAGCGTACCTGTGTGCATTTGTGTGTGCTGGTTTGTGTGTGTGTGTGTGTGTGTGTGTGTGTGTGTGTGTGTGTGTGTGTGTGTGTGGTCTGTGTGCATGTGGGTGTGTGTGTGTGTGTGCGACACAGAGCGAGAGCAAGAGAAATAAACGGATAAATTGTAATAATTTATAATTTGAGAAAGCGCATGGTGATTCACATCACAGTACAGAAACATTTCCTTCAAGAGAGAGTAGATCATCATCAGAGAAAAAATCATGAAAAACGTGCAAGTACAATACATGGACTCTCTCTACGTCTCACGTTAAAAGATAAGTTGCCAGTTATCAGCCTTATCGCTGTGCACATTAGAGTGTGAAAAGTGCCTGCGGTGCTGCGGATGCTCTCAGTGTCTCTGGGGGCGCAGCTCAGCGCACACTCTAACTCTTACCCAGACTTGCTAACAACAGTAGCAGGGAGCTCTGGGTGCAGGCAGGAAAGGTAAACATTGTCACTTTGCATAATACAACCCACATTGAAATCAAACAAAGCCGGTTGAAAATTGGCAAAGCTCCCTCTAAGTAACAGCCAATGTCATGGCACATATCAGATTGTTAGCGCCATGCGTGCGTGCATCCCAGTTTTAATTGGTTCTAGCATGGCTACAGACAACCATGGGGCAAATGGAGGAGTGAAGCTACCCTTGGGTGCATCCATCCACCCCGTATCGTTTCAAAGTATTGTGCGTTTCACATCACTTGTTATTCGTCATTTTCATGGCATCGCATACGATGTACAACTACAGCAGCCGTGTCCGCGCAAGTCGACTCGAGCATCTCCACGGCTTCTGTCTTGCCTCATTTCCCTTTTTTAAACCCCCAAACTTCAATGGAGCCACTTAGTCAGTATTTCCCCTTCCCACCCCCTTTTTGGAAAATGACCTTGGCCTGATTGCGACACATTCTGGTGCTGATCCGGGTCAGGGTTTTGTTCTATAACACCGCACTGGTTCATTATCCCCAAACATTGTGCAGCAGCGGGCTGACATGGGTGGGAACAAGATTGATTAAACAATCCCCCCCCTGGCTTCTCTTAGGGACGCAACCGCTGCTCACACTGCTTACGCCTGCACGCTGCACTCCGCCTTAATTGGCCGGTGTGAATAATCTGCGTGATTGGAGCGTGCAGGGCTGTGTTGGCCATGCCTTTCCTTTTATTCTTTTATTTGCTGGTTTCTCGTGTGAGGAATAGGAGTAGTACAGTCTGTTAGAAATATCAGAATATTAAAAGTGAGTGAAGGGAGTGAAGTTGTTATCGTCTCATCTCAAGTTAAAATGTTGGTTTGCTTCTGTTTTGAAAGTTTTGCTGATCGTGAATACATAACATAAGTGTGGGGGGAAGACCCAGGCGCACAGCAAGGAGGAGACGTCTTTTTCAACACAAGCTAGGAGGGGTGGTTTAATAGAAAACACACGTGGTTGCCACAACATGTCACAAAGAAAAGTCTAGGGTGCTCGCAGGAGCTGTAGAGGGATGCGGGTGGAGCAGGGTGAGGGCTCTGCAGGTTGTCACAGCTCAGCTGCGGAGGTCCGGGATGCTGGGGTGCCGAGGAGAAGAAGGAGGGGAAGGGATAGTGATCCCTGGGAAGGCAGCTGCACAAAAACCAGCACAATAACTGCGTGAAGTTAAATTGGCTTCATAAAAAGGCACTGCTGAGGGGTTGGCACAATAACTGCGTGAAGTTAAATTGGCTAGAAGGAAGGGAAGGAATAGTGATCCCTGGGAAGGCAACTGCAGAGGGGGTCCGGGATGCTGGAGAGACGAGGAGTGGACAGGGTGCGAGCAAAGGAAAAACCAGGGTTGGCAAAAAGGTCGGCTAACGACGAGACGTTAATCCTCCTCGGGTTATGGGAGAACGGGCGACTAGTGAGTGCCGACCAGGTTCTTGTACGTGGTGAAGTGATTGGATACAAGGGACTGGAATACAAGGGACATGTGCGGTGATGTAATAATGACGAGCAGGTGGCGCAGAGTCGTGCTTCCGGCAGCGTCATCGACACTCCTGCCGTTGCGCCGAGGAGCGCGAAGGGCGCATAGCGGGAGGGGGGAGGCACGGATGTGGAGGTGAACCGTAAAAATAAGTTTGTTTTTGGCAGACGGGATATGATTTTTTTTTACCTGGACTTTATTTTTACAGCAACTGGCTAATGTAGACAACAATGTTTGAAATGGGTATGGTATTGAGCAAGGACGCAGCCGTAATACGTCTGCATAAGTGTTGGACAACCTTATGGAGAAGATCCCTACAGATTAATAAAACTGTTTATTATTGTGTCTAATCAAGTCTCGCTTGAGGAGAAGTCTCGCTCTGAAATCTCACAAAATCTTACAAAATCTGCAAAATATTCAGCCATGACTTTGAAAATCTTTTAGATAACACTGAGCTACGCTTTCTCTAATCCACGCTTCTGTATGTGTGTGGTGTGTGGTCTGTGTGTGTATGTGTGTGTGTGTGTGTGTGTGTGTGTGTGTGTGTGTGTGTGTGTGTGTGTGTGTGTGTTGTGTGTGGTGTGTGTGGTGTGTGTGTGTGTGTGTGTGTGTGTGTGTGCGTGTGTGTGTGTAAGATCCCAGTGATGGAAGCTCGTGGATGCTTTGGGCTTTACTCCCAGAGCCCTGCAGGCACATTTCGCTGGATGGCTTAAAAACTAAACACCCATGCAGCCAATGTGGTGTTCATAATCCAACCAGGAGAACGCTTGGCTCTGCTAGAGACTTCCTGTTGTCAGCTCGCCTCAAGCGCTTTGGTCCCCGCAACCAAAATAAACCGTTTGCATGAAAACATTTGCCGTCTAACCACCGTTATCTCTTTGTTCCATACAGAAAGAGAATACTATCTATTACAAATCTAAATCTATTTTTGTATTTTTGGTATTTTTTATTTATATTTTGTATTATATTTAGATTTTTTGATATATATTTTATATTATATGTATATATATATTTATTTTCTTTTTTACTGACCTGTATATATTTAGTTCTTTATAAGTATACTTTTTATTTACCACTCGCTTTGGCAATGTAAATGTACGTTTCCCATGCCAATAAAGCTCTTTAAATTGAATTGAATTGAATTGAAATTGAATACTAAAATGACAATCATCACCTCTTTCCCTCACTCTCTCTCTGTATCTCTCTCTGTATCTCTATCTTGCTCTTGCTCTCTGTCTTGGTCTCTCTGTCTCTCACTATGTCTCTGTATGTCTCTCACTATGTCTCTCTCTGTCTCTCACTATGTCTCTGTATGTCTCTCACTATGTCTCTCTCTGTCTCTCACTATGTCTCTGTATGTCTCTCACTATGTCTCTCTCTGTCTCTCACTATGTCTCTGTATGTCTCTCACTATGTCTCTGTATGTCTCTCACTATGTCTCTGTATGTCTCTCACTATGTCTCTCTCTGTCTCTCACTATGTCTCTGTATGTCTCTCACTATGTCTCTGTATGTCTCTCACTATGTCTCTGTATGTCTCTCACTATGTCTCTGTATGTCTCTCACTATGTCTCTGTATGTCTCTCACTATGTCTCTCTCTGTCTCTCACTATGTCTCTGTATGTCTCTCACTATGTCTCTCTCTGTCTCTCACTATGTCTCTGTATGTCTCTCACTATGTCTCTGTATGTCTCTCACTATGTCTCTCTCTGTCTCTCACTATGTCTCTGTATGTCTCTCACTATGTCTCTGTATGTCTCTCACTATGTCTCTCTCTGTCTCTCACTATGTCTCTGTATGTCTCTCACTATGTCTTTCCTGCTCTCTGTTCTCACTATGTCTCTGTATGTCTCTCACTATGTCTCTGTATGTCTCTCACTATGTCTCTGTATGTCTCTCACTATGTCTCTCACTATGTCTCTCTCTGTCTCTCACTATGTCTCTCTCTGTCTCTCACTATGTCTCTCTGATGTCTCTGTACTGTTCTCACTATGTCTCTCACTATGTCTCTCTCTGTCTCTCACTATGTCTCTGTATGTCTCTCACTATGTCTCTCTCTGTCTCTCACTATGTCTCTGTATGTCTCTCACTATGTCTCTGTACGTCTCTCTCTGTCTCTCACTATGTCTCTGTATGTCTCTGTATGTCTCTCACTATGTCTCTGTATGTCTCTCTCTGTCTCTCTCTCAGGTGTATGCCCAACCACTGTGAACACGGGGGCCGGTGTAAACAGACCTGGGACAGCTTCAGCTGCACCTGCGATGGGACAGGATACACAGGGGCCACCTGCCACACTTGTATGTGTGTATGTGTGTGTGTGTGTGTGTGTGTGTGTGTGTGTGTGTGTGTGTGTGTGTGTGTGTCTGTGTGTGTGTGTGTGTGTGTGTGTGTGTGTGTGTGTGGTGTTGGGTGTGTGTGTGTTGGGTGGTGTGTGTGTGGTGTGTGCGTGTGTGTGTGCGTGTGTGTGTGTGTGTGTCGGTGTGTGTGTTGGGGTGTGTGGTGTGTGTGTGGCGTGTGTGTGTGCGTGTGTGTGTGTGTGTGTGTGTGTGTGTGTGTGTGTGTTGGGTGTGTGTTTCCTAGAACTCATGCATGCAAGTACAAATGTATTTGATGTGTTTCCTGCGCAAATGGTTCTACATTGCCTTGCCCCTCCATCTTTGGCCTGTGTGTGTGTGTGTGTGTGTGTGTCACCCTTGGCTCAACACATCTCTCTCTCTCTCTCTCGCTCTCCCTCCTCTCTCGCTCTCCTCCTCTCTCTCTCTCTCTCGCTCTCTTTACTTTACTTTAAAATTAAATTTGAAAGGGACCATGTGCAATTAAAAACATAAATGTAACCATTTAATGCATTGCGCCAGAGTTAGCCTTAGGCTAATTTGCATCTCTCTCTCCCCCCTCTCTCTCTCTCTCTCTCCTCTCTCTCTCTCCCTTCTCTCTCTCTCTCTCAATTAAATTTAAATTTCAATTTAAAGAGCTTTATTGGTATGGGAAACGTACATTTACATTGCCAAAGCGAGTGGTAAATAAAAAGTATACTTATAAAGAACTAAATATATACAGGTCAGTACAAAAATAAATAAAAGAATATAAAAAATATAATATATATATACTGTATATATAGGCCTAATATAAATTATATATATAAAAAAATACAAAAAGATATAAAAATACAAAAATACCAAAATACGATACAATAAAATGGAAAGATGGAAAAGAAAGAGGGAAGAAAATCAAGATATACAGTATATGTATAAAAAAATATATATATAATAATATATAATATATAGTGTTTTAGATAGATACACACACACACACACACACACACACACACACATTAGCAGAAATAATCACACATCATGTCATTTGAAAACTATACTAAAGGAAACTCCCAGAAGCAACTGTTCACACAAAATATGATAAGTATGTAAGTATGTATTACAAAGAAACACAACCTTACCTTCTAGGGAGGCACCTGCTTCTGTTAGATTACCTGAATGTTGGCAGGGAAGAGGCATGAATTAACCCACTTGGTTGATTGTTTGTGGCACAGCATGCAAACAGAAATGGTCCGAAATGCATCAAAACCCTTAAAGTGACCTTTCGGGCTGACCAATTGTTTTAAGAAAAAAAAAAAAAAGGGGGTTAAAAACTACAGCAGGTGTGTTTTACTTTATATTTAATACAAACACTGTGTTACCTGTCCATCTCAGACAAACTATTATAAGTAGAGTATGTATTGTGTTACAAGGTCACTTACCTGCTCGGTCTATTTTACTGTCTGTGGCCACACCTGTCAATGTGTTAAGACAAACTTCAGTTACTTTTTCACATGAAAGACAGAAAGCGTGTACATACTGTATATAAATACCCATGGTGTGAAGTTACTTGTGACGATTTGAAGAAGTGACGACTTGCATACAAGTAGTGACACGATGAAGCAAGCAAAGCCAGGCACCAAACGAAAATACACTAAACTCAAATCTGTGTGGGCACTTTATCACTACTTTAGGATATTTTTACGGCAAGTCATTGAGGATACTATGCTTTAAAAGAATGTAGTTAAAAAAATTTTGCACATTACCTCCACAAGCATCAATTTCTTGGGTAGACATGCTGCTTGTAGTCTGTAGTCGAGCCACCAATACTGTACACACCACAGAGTCGGAGTTGGGATTAAATATTTTTCTTTGTCAAGCAAACACTTAAATACTACACGCAGCCCCGCCCACCACCACCTCTGATAACTGTCAAAACCATGGCTATAAACCATGGCTATAAACCATGGCTATAAACCATGGCTATAAATTACTGATTTTTGGTTTCACTTTTAGCCCAAAAACTGTTGTTAAATAAGATTAGGGGAGAACGGGGTTGGTTGTCACACGTTTTACTCTCGTGTGAATTGCTCATCATCAAAACATCTTTCAATACTCATTCCTACATTAAATTGAAGCTTAAGGTGTTGGCTTGAAATGTGTATCCCTCTCATTTTCCAACTTATTGTAACAAAGAGGTAATTAACTATCAAAGACACTCTGACACATTGTGACAACCAAGCCCATCACAGGGATGGTTGTCACACACTATGGGGTTGGTTGTCACAATGTTATTTTAATGGGAAAAATCTTAAAAAGAAGGCAATCAGAACTAAATTCTAAAGTTTAATTGCTTGTTTGTTAACTTGTAATTGATTGTTTAATAACTTAATGCATCTTAACATAAAATGAGCCAGGAACATAAACAGGGAACACATCTTTAGGCCAGCCTATATAACAACATAAAGAACATGTTTCGCCATGTTTCTGTGTTGACTTGCCTCTTCAACGGGCCGTAGACAGACACATCCAGGGGCTGCAGGCGGTGTGAGCAATGGGGAGGGAAGGACAACAGCACAACCCCATTCTCCGTGGCATACTTCAGCCCATCCACCGACAGGTGCGAGCTGTGGTTATCAAGGAGCAGGAGGCATGGCATCTCCCTGCTGCATCTTGTATGGGACACAAAATGCTGAAGAAATTCCACAAAATGCTCCTCCTTCATCCACCCACTCGGATTCGCCGCTCCTGCACTTCCGGTGAGGGCAGAACGTAATAAATGGTTGTGGAAGTTCACCCGGGGGAAGATGAAGAATGGGGGGATACTATTCCCGGTGGCGGAGATGGCACAGGAGTGTTACCAGGGTTCCTCTCTCTGTAGAGGTCAAAGACCCGACTTGTTTGTAGCCTTTCCTGGCTACCACCTTGTTCGGCTTGTGCACAGTGGTGATACCCGTTTCATCCATATTCCACCCTGACTGGGGCTCAAACTTGTATCTAGCCATCACCTCCTCCAAGTTGGTGAAGAAATGGCCCACGTTGTGCTCATTAAAAGCACTGGCACGTGCTAGGCTGGTGGCCTCCGGGTCCTGATGGACAGCGATGGGTGTCTCTTCAGAAACCCAGAGAACCTGGGTCTGCCCCTGCCATCTCCTTCTCTGCCCAGTTTGTGCGCACAGCAACATTATTGTGCACTGCAAAGCTGTATGCCAGTTTGCGGACTTCGATGGGAGAGAGGTCAAAATAAATATAAATATTATATATTCCTCCAGCTGACGCTTCTGCTCCTCACTGAAAACGGTTTTCCACATAGCCTACTGGCAGAGATGGGTGGATTTCTTCTTCAGCAACCTCTTGCTCATTTATTTTTTAGCAATATCTTGCCAGTGTTCCGTAATTTATTCCCAAGTCCTTGGCAGTGCTCCGGATGGACTTGTTATTAATTTCACCTCCCTGACTGCCCTCATCATGACATCTGGTGGAGTCTGAATAAAGTTTCTGCCCATGTTTCTTTGTAAAAAAAGAGAGAAAGGAATAGTAATCTCACCATGCATGATTTTGCCAACATAGGTCACATGTGACAACCAACCCCAAAGAGAATGTGACGACCAACCCCAACTGGAATTTCTTGCTAGCATCAAGGCTAACAACCATTGAACAACGAGCTAGATAGCTAACAACTATCTAAACTATAGCTTTCCCTTCACACTTTGTAAGGGTAACAATTGTTTTGTTATAAACCCATTGTGTCAAAGCCTAGAAGAAAAATACTGAGGAGCTGAATATTTACAATTTGACATGAAAAACACAAAAAGTCCTCAACTCAAGTTCACGTGTCTTACTCCAGAGAAAACTATGTCGGTGAGCTCTGATCCCAATTCTGGACGTTTCCATAACAGAATTTTGGAAACAGCGCCCGCTGGTGGCGAGATATCATGAGTGTGACAACCAACCCGTGTGACAACCAACCCCGTTCTCCCCTAGACTAGATTAGATTAGATTATATTATATTAGATTAGATTAGATTCAAATGTATGTCATTGCACAGCACAAGTACAGTACAGCGAAAAGAAGTTGGCATCTAACCAGAGTGCAAATGAGGCAGTAAAGTGCATAGTAATATACAGTGTACAGTGGTTAAATAGGATATAGAACAGTCTACTAGGTAAAAATATATAGATGTATATACAGTATATTTATGTACAGAGATACAGTGTAGTAATAACTTAATGGAGTAGGTATGGAATATGTGCAGATAGTTATATATATATTCCGGTAAGTATACAGTATCAACAGGTAACTAGAAAATGCAATTTCTGAAGAAATTGCGGTGTGAATGCTGTGTGTTGCTATTTGGAGCCCCTGGAACGCTTCTGCTGCAGCAGGGGTCCAAGAGTTGAAAAGCTTGAAGGTGGGTGAATACGAAGACTGCTTGAAACAAAGTGTCATATCTTGCATATTTTAAATGGGATTTGAATGTGTATTACTAGCTATAATGTATGAAAGATGTAGCACAGTTCTACGTTTGAATGTGTATTACTAGTTATAACGTATGAAAGATGTAGAACAGTTCTACGTTTGAATGTGTATTACTAGTTATAACGTATGAAAGATGTAGAACAGTTCTACGTTTGAATGT
>PIJE02000007.1:1456452-1508855 GCA_002895965.2 Coryphaenoides rupestris | reverse complement strand
TTTGAATGTGTATTACTAGCTATAACGTACGAACGATGTAGAACAGTTATATGTTTGAATGAGGTTTGTAGCTGAAAGTATGAATGAGTAACGAAGAGTTGAAAAGCTTGAAGGTGGCTGAAAAAACTGAGTTTTTGATGGGGACTCCTGTCACTCCGAGGCTCATAAATCAAAAAGTATAAGTCTGTTTGTTTCCATAGTTACATTTCTGTGACCGTCACAAGTTTTCCTACGTATGTGGAGTTAATATTGTGGGCGGGATGGCAGTTTTAAAAATATAAATGTTTTTTTTTTCATCTGCTCTACACTCTAGCGGTGACGTCACCCGATCTGACCAGCGCAATACACACCCATGTTAAAGTGTCTGAGGAGCTGAAAAATCAATTAAGTTTGAACTGTGATTGTGTAAACGGTATGAATGTTATGAACATTTTGAAATCAGGTGTGAATTCATCCAATTGTCCTGAACGTTTTAATGTTTGAATGGAGTTTCTACCTGAATGTATGAATGAATGGGAAGAGGTTGAATATGAGTGGGTTTGGAAAAATGTTGAACATTTCCCCCCATTCATTTCAATGGGGAAACATTTCTGGAAAATGTTGAATATTTCGGAAAGTATGAAGGGTATCAAAAAGAAAAGTCATAGCACACAATTCCTAATTGAGCTGAATCTTTTAAATATGATATATTCAACAGAGTTCAGAGTTCGTACGGTAGGCAGCGGAGCCTAGAGTAGGTACAGAGTTCAGGAAGATGACAGCTGAGGGGAAGAAGCTGTTCCTGAGCCTGCTTGTCTTGGAACGAAGGTTCCTGTAGCGCCTCCCAGAGGGAAGGAGGGCAAACAGTCCATGGTTGGGGTGAGAGGTGTCTCTGACAATGCTACGTGCCTTCCTCAGACACCGTTTGTGTTGGGTAGTCTCTATTGCAGGGAGTGGTAATCCGATGATGCGTTGGGCGGTTTTCACCACCCTCTGCAGCGCTTTCCGGTCTGAAACAGTGCAGTTGCCGTACCTCAGTCTCCTCAGGAAGAAGAGACGCTGGTGAGCTTTCTTGACCAGTGAGGAAGTGTTGAGGGTCCAAGAGAGGTCCTCGGAGATGTGGACCCCCAGGAATTTGAAGCTGGAGACACGCTCGACCTCTGGTCTTCCTGAAGTCCACGATGAGCTCCTTGGTTTTCTTGGTGTTGAGGGCCAGGTTGTTGTCGGCGCACCACGCCACCAGGTGCTGGACCTCCTCCCTGTAGGCTGCCTCATCGTTGTTTTTGATGAGGCCCACCACCGTTGTGTCGTCTGCAAACTTGATGATGGTGTTGGTGCCATGTATAGGAGTGCAGTCGTGGGTGAAGAGGGAGTAGAGGAGGGGGCTCAGCACACAGCCCTGCGGAACGCCGGTGTTCAGGATGAGGGTGGAGGAGGTGAGATTGTCTAACCTAACAGACTGGGGTCTGTTGGTTAGGAAGTCCAGTATCCAGTTACAGACAGAGGGGTTAATGACAAGGTTCTTGGTTTATCCAGTGAGGGTGAGAGGCCAGATTTGAGGTGAGCCAGGACCAGCCTCTCGAAGCACTTCATGATGATGGGGGTGAGTGCAACAGGGCGGAAGTCGTTGAGGCTCGCTGCAGAGGAGTGTTTTGGCACTGGCACAATGGAGGTGGTTTTAAAGCACGCTGGGACAACTGCCTGAGCCAGTGACAGGTTGAAGATGTCAGTTAAGACCTCTGTCAGCTGCTCAGCACAGTTCCTGAACACACGACAAGGGATGCCATCAGGACCAGCTGCCTTACATGCATTTGTTCTGCTCAGTGCCGCACACACGTTAACGAGATGGTACTTTATTACTCCTGTGGAGAAATGATGAAAAATGATGACAGTTGCAATTGCATAGGTCTGGAAACCGTATACAACATGTGGTAAAATAAATAGCGGAAAGTTACTGGTTTACTCTCTCCTGTCAATGTGCTCATAAACTCAGTTACTTCTCTGTATCGGAAACATGTCCACGGTGTGAACGACTAGGCACAGTGGTTTATGGAATAAATACTTTGACGTCTTGTGTTCTGCAGTCATTTTGGGCCTTATGTCAACACAATAAAACACTGACTCAGAGAATAAAATGATTCATAGTGTATTATGTACCTATCTCCCATAAATAATTAATCACACAATCTGCGAATCACTCCCATGCGGTATCCGGTCAAACACAAACTAAATGACCTTTATTAAAGTTTTGGTTCAAAGTGGTCCCCGTCAACAGCTCGTCGCTCACCGATCTGTATCCCAATAAACAGGAGCAACTGAAACGCAACTTGGTCACAGTTGCAGCTTGGTCACTACAACATCATTTTGTTGCTGAGCGGTGTGGTGCAGCGAATCTGTAGCCATGGTGTGCTTTCCGCCTTCGGGTCGCCGTGTATCACCAAATGGCAATAAAGTAACTATTGAACTCCATCAGATGTGTAGGCAGTAACTGATACGCTTGTTAGCTATGCTGCCTGCCGGGTTTCGCCATAGGTTCTGAGTCACACAGGGTGCCGAAAAAATGAACTAACTAATAACTGTACTGGGAGAAATTGCCATTTAAAAAAAGAAAGTGGGTACTTCCCCACAGTAGGTTGATTCGGGGCTCTAGCGCTGTTTTTGAATAGCAGAGGTTCCTACACTTCCGGGCGCGTACGACACGCAGCCACGCAGCATAGCTCCTCACTATTTCCTACTTTTCGTGTGATACTCGTCCTAGAGTAATGTTTTAGTTGAGTTTGTTTCAGTCCATAGTTGTGCTACCCTACGGCCAGCTAAGTTTTGGAACGTTTTTCGCCGTATTTCTCATGCTGGGAACACTTATACGGGATGGCGCCTCCGCGGTGGTTCTACACCCTGGAGCTCCCTTTGTCTACGCGCGGTCACAGCTGCTAACGATACGGACTACCACACCGACCCTGGTGAGACCAGTGATTCTGAGGGAACTGAGGAGGAAATACCGGGGGTGCAGAGCGGGACGCAGACTACGGGAGAAGAAGCGGAGATATAAACCGTTTCTGCCTTCAATCACAATGGGGAACGTGAGATCGCTGGACAACAAGATGGACGAGCTAGCGGGTCTGCTGCGGACGCAGCGGGTGTATCGGGAGAGCAGCGTGTTGTGTTTTACGGAGACATGGCTTCACGGCGATTTCCCCGACTCATGCGTCGCTCTGGAGGGCTTCCAGACCGTCCGGGCGGACAGGACACACCGCGGAAGCGGCAAGCGGAAAGGTGGGGGGCTTGCTATGTTTATTAACAACAAGTGGTGTCATCCTGGTCATGTTACGGTGAAGGAGCGTGTGTGTAACCCGGACATTGAGCTGCTTGCGGTCGGTCTCAGACCGTACTATCTACCCAGAGAATTCTCCCACGTGATCCTCCTGTGTGTTTACATATGCCCAACCGCGAACGCGGAGCGGGCGAGTGACGTCACGCACTCTGTTGTCGCGAGACTTCAGACTCAGCACCCAGAAGCATTCATGGCCATATCCGGGGACTTCAACAAAGTAACCCTGAAGAAGACACTGCCCACCTTCCAGCAGTTTGTGGACTGTCCCACCAGGGAAAACAAGACATTGGACCTGCTGTATGCCAATGTTAAGGAGGCATACAGCGCCACGGCCCTTCCTCCACTCGGAAGGTCGGACCACAACATCGTCCACCTCCAGCCCCTGTACAAGCCTCTAGTCCGGAGGCAGCCTGCAACCATCAAGACTATGAGGAGATGGTCTGAAGAGAAGGAGGAGGCTCTGCAGGCCTGCCTTGAGGCAACAGACTGGGGGCTGTTCTGTGAAGAGTATGGAGACGACCTCGATGGTCTCACGGACTGCGTAACAGAGTACATCAACTTCTGTGAAGACAACATCGCCCCCACAAAGGCTGTACGATACTTCCCCAACAATAAACCGTGGGTCACCAGAGACATCAAGGCCCTGCTCAATGAGAAGAAGAGGGCCTTCAGAGACGGGGACAAAGACCAGATGAGGCGGGTTCAGAAGGAGCTGAAGGTGGTGATCCAGAAGGGCAAAGACACCTACAGAAGGAAGCTGGAGAAAAAGCTGCAACACAACAACCTGAAGGACGTGTGGAGTGGCATGAAGACCATCACCGGCTTCAAGAGGGCTGGAAACCAGGCAGCTGAGGGTGGCCGAGACCGGGCCAACGAGTTGAACCAGTTCTTCAACCGATTCGATGTGAGGGTGCCGGCTGTCCCCTCCCCCGGCTCCGCCATAACGACCCCTCTCCACACCTCCGGACCTGCTACCCCTCCCCCCCCACCAACCCCCTCCCCCATTCACCCCACTTCCCCACCAACCCCCTCCCCCACCCACCCCCCCTCCCCCCCTGCCTCTACTTCCCCCCCCCCTCTCCACTCCCCTCACCCCCCCCCCCCCACCAAACCCCTCCCCCAATCACACCACCGCTCCACCAACCCCCTCCCCCAATCACCCCACCTCTCCACCAACCTCCTCCCCCAACCACCCCCCCTCTCCACTCCCCTCACCCCCTCCCCCCCCACCAACCCCCTCCCCCAATCACCCCACCTCTCCACCAACCTCCTCCCCCAACCACCCCCCCTCCCCCTCTGCCTCTACTCCCCCCCCCCCCTCTCCACTCCCCTCACCCCCTCCCTACCCCTCTCTCCCCCTCTCGCACCCTCTTTCCTTCACGGCAGAGCAGGTGAGGAAGGCGCTGACCAGACTCCGCCCAGGCAAGGCCGCTGGTCCTGACGGCGTCAGTCCGAGGGTCCTCAAGACATGTGCCGTCCAACTGAGGGGTGTCCTGCAGCACATCTTCAACCTGAGCCTGAGACTGGAGAGGGTGCCGGTGCTGTGGAAGACATCCTGCCTGGTCCCGGTCCCGAAGAAGGTGTGCCCCAGCACCCCCAACGACTACAGACCGGTGGCGCTGACATCCCACCTGATGAAGTCCCTGGAGAGGCTGGTCCTGTCAAGTCTTCGGCCCATGGTGACCGCATCACTGGACCCTCTCCAGTTCGCCTACCAGCCGAAGATGGGTGTTGATGACGCCATCATCCTCCTGCTCGACACGGCCTACACCCATCTGGACAGACCCGATAGCACTGTGAGAATATGCTTCTTTGACTTCTCCAGTGCATACGACACCATCCGGCCTGACCTGCTGGGAAGTAAGCTGACGAAGATGGGGGTGGACCTCTCCCTGGTCTCCTGGATTATGGACTACCTGACAGCCCGACCACAGTTTGTCCGACTAAAGGACTGTGTGTCGGACAAGGTGGTCAGCAGCACAGGGGCCCCCCAGGGAACTGTGCTTTCACCCTTCCTGTTCACAGCATACACCTCTGACTTCCGATGCCACTCGGAGACCTGCCACCTGCAGAAGTATTCGGACGATTCTGCATGTGTTGGCCAGATCACTGGGGGAAGGGATGAGGAGTATAGGGGCTGGGTGAGCAAATTTGTTGAGTGGTGTGGGCTGAACGAAATGCAGCTCAACATCACCAAGACAAAGGAGATTGTGATGGACTTCAGCAGGAAGAAGACTATCCCCCCCACACCCATTTCCATAAAGGGCGTGCCCGTGGACATTGTTAAGGACTACAAATACCTGGGAGTTCACCTGGACAACGGACTAAACTGGGCCAAGAACACTGAGGCTGTGTACAAGAAGGGCCAGAGTAGACTCTACTTCCTGAGGAGGCTCAGGTCCTTCAACGTATGCAACACCATGCTAAAGATGTTCTACCAGTCAGTCGTAGCCAGTGTGATATTCTATGGGGTTGCATGCTGGGGCAGCAGGTTGAGGTCAGCTGACGCCAACAGGATCAGTAGGATAGTCAGGAAGGCGGGCTCGGTCCTGGGGGTCCAACTGGACTCCCTGGCGGTGGTGGCGGAGAGGAGAATGTTGCGCAAGATGCATAGCATCATGGGCAACAACCTCCACCCTCTCCACCAAATGCTGACCTCATATAAAAGCACATTCAGTAATAGACTCATCCAACCCAAATGTACAACAGAACGCCACAAGAACTCCTTTATCCCGGTTGCCATCAGGCTGTACAATGCATCCACCTCAGGTCGTGAGAGGAACAAGGGAGACACAGCGACCTGAGGTCAACACACGATACCATGCTAATGGTACACAATGCTAAGGTCAATTACAGCCACATCACTCCAGCAATCCTGCACTTTATCACTTTATCACTTATCACTTTATCACTTATCACTTATCACTTTACCACTGGTCACCTTATAATGTATCCACCAACACCTGCTGACAACGTAGTCCACAGTGTAGACCTTCTCTACCTCACTGTAGTTATTGGTAATATTTACCATGCAGACAGCCTACAATACTGTAGTTATTGGTAATATTTACCATGCAGACAGCCTACAATACTGCCAAACGCTGGTTGTTGATACATGTTTGTTGTTTTTGTTTTTTCAATGCAGTCCCTCCTTAGACTGTATATTGTGTGGTGTATATTTCTCCCCTGTGTTCTTTCTGACTTTTATGCTGCACGATAAGTTCCCTCGGGATAATTAAAGTCTTCTTGAATCTTGAATCTTGAATCTTGAATAGCCCAGCTATTAGGAACCAGCCGTTGACCAGTCAGAAAGTTTGTGATGTTAGTTATTTATCACCATATCCGGAAAAAAATCTGTCTGTCCAACATGGGTTTCAGTCGGGTGGCTGCTCCCCTCACGGCACTCACTTACCCCCTCCGTTCCTTCTCCTGGACCCCGGAGGCAGAGACTGCTTTCTCCACCTCCACCAAGGGACTGTTCATGACGGCTCCAGTGCTCTCCCACCCTGACCCGTCCAGGCAGTTCATCGTGGAGGTGGACACATCGGACACGGGCATCGGGGCTGTCCTCTCCCAGCAGTCGGAGGAGGACCAAAGAATCCACCTGTGCGCCTTCTTCTCTCGCCGCTTCTCCTCAGCAGAGAGGAACTATGACGTCGGCAACAGGGAATTGCTGGCAGTTCATGCGGCGCTGGAGGAGCGGAGACACTGGCTGGAGGGAGCAACACTACCGTTTGTGGTGTGGACAGACCACAAGAATCTGACCTATGTGCGGACGGCCAAGAGACTCGACCCCCAGCAGGCGCGCTGGGCTCTCTACTTAGGCCGGTTCAACTTTACCCTCAACTACCGCCCAGGTTCCAAGAATGTCAGAGCAGACGCCCTCTCCCGGCTGTTTACCGGAGAGTCTGCTGACCCGTCTGACGCCACGGACACCATCATTCCCCCCCAGCCCGGGTGGTGGGTGTCGTCACATGGGAGATCGAGTCTGTGGTGAGAAGAGCTCAGCGCGACCAGCCGACCCAGGTGGGGGACCCCAGCATCGCTTGTTTGTACCCTCGGGTGTCCGGTCTCAGGTGCTTGAGTGGGGTCACTCCAGTCGGCTTGCTTGCCACCCCGGCACCCACCGGACAGTGGACTTCCTCCGCAGACACTTCTGGTGGCCTACAATGGAGACCGATGTGAGAGAGTATGTAGCGGCCTGTACCATCTGTGCCCGCAGCAAGGCCACTCATCGCCCGCCAGTTCCAGTTCCAGTTCTCAGTCGACCGTGGTCACACATGGCCTTAGACTTTGTAACCGGTCTCCCCATGTCGCGAGGTAATGACACCATACTCACCATGGTCGACCGGTTTTCCAAGGCGGTCCACTTCGTCACCCTTCCCAAGCTCCCCTCTGCAGCTGAGACAGCGGACCTCCTTGTCACCCATGTTGTACGCCTCCATGGAATTCTCCAGGACATTGTCTCTGACCAGGGTCCCCAGCGTGGCGCCAACCGGTGGAGAGTGCCAGCCCCGGCCTATCAACCTGGCCAAGAGGTATGGCTGCTGGCCCGGGACCTGCCCCTCCAGACTGCCTCCTGGAAGCTGGCTCCCCGTTATGTAGGCCCCTACACCATTGACCGCATCATCAACCCCTCTGCAGTTCGTCTCCTTCTTCCTACGTCACTCAACCGGTCCCTCCTCGTCGACGGTGGTGACATGGTGTGGGATGTTGACCGGCTGCTCGCTGTCCGCCGTCGAGGATGGGGATTCCAGTACCTGGTGGAGTGGGTTGGCTATGGCCCGGAGGACCGCAGCTGGGTTCCCGGATCCTACCTGGCTGACCCCGCCCTCCTGGAGGAGTTCTACAGGGTACAGGGTCTTCCTTGTACCTCCTCGGACTCCCCGATCCCCTCGTCGCTCCAGCGTCTCCCTCGCTCCTCGTCCCCAGTGTCTTCCTCGTATCTCCCTGGATTCCCCTCTCCTCCGCCGGGCTCTACGCTCCTCTCCCTGGATTCCCCTCTCCTCGGACGGACCCCCTCACAGCCCCGGGACATTGGACTGTCCTGACTCTCCCTTAAAGCCTACCGCTGAGTACCTCACACACACATGTACATTTGCCATCTACTCTTCGCTCTACACGTAGTATAAATGCAGACACATAGCAAATACCCACAACTCACCTGATTTACACATAGTTTAAACACACACCCCACGAATTGAAAGACTGATACAACTTAGTGTTCCTGTGGTTTTGACCATTGATATTATTTTCACATTTTGGATAAGTATTATCCAGAGGTATATATATATATCCTACCTGAGTTTTTACTATATTATTAATTTTACAATAAATACCCTCTGGGCCTTGTTAAAAATACTGTGTCTGTCCTCCCTTGGTTTGCTACACTGGCTTCTGATTGTGTCAGGTCATAACATTTTGGATCCGGATTGTTATGGTTTTGTTCGGAAGTAGAGCTTCTTGGTGAGCATTAGGGCTGGGTATCGTTTCAAATTTTTCGATACCGGTACCTGAGTTTCGATACCGGTGCCAAAATGATACTTTTTTCGATACCCATGTGTAAATAAAAACACATTTCATAATGCAATTGCCTTTTTACGTTAGTTTTTCCAAATAGAAAGAGTCCAAGTGTCATTCATTTCAAGTATGAAATATTTATTGCTCCTTTTTCACTTAGACAATTTGTAAACTAGGCCGTGTTTCCCATACATTGATTTATTTGTGGTGACCCACAACAGAATGAAAACTGAGCTTTAATGATCCCACCCCCCTCTAAGTTCACCAGATTATGCCTTATAGTTTTAACTTGAAAATGTCATTTTCACACAGAGAAAGAAGCTCTTAAATTGCACCAGATTGATGCATTTTAAGTTTCAAATGTCCACATTTTAAACTTACTCTATCCATGTTGAGGAAGCAGTCTGTTCCTCGTTACCGCTAGTAGTAACGTCAGTAGTCGTGTTTACAGTCAAACACAGTGCAGCTCTCTTGTCTCGGGTTAATGACGTCAGAGATAGGTCTGTACATGACTTCATTTAAAATAGACCTACCTGTCAGTTGGTCTGTACGTGACTTCATTTAAAATAGACCTACCTGTCAGTTGGTCTGTACGTGACTTCATTATACAAATATCCATATTTGCATTGTAATGAATACAAAACGACAAGCTATCAATCAGTACAATTTTATTGTTATTTATCACCATATCCGGAAAAAAGTGTCTGTCCAACATGTAAAACAAACTCATTTGTGTAAATTGGAAGAAGCTTTAAGAAAGGGATTTTAATAAGTATTTCTACAGTGTTCAGGTCTACACGATGTTGATTTGCAAACATTACAGACAATTACACACTTTTGGATCCGGATCGTTATGGTTTTGTTCGGAAGTAGAGCTTCTCGGTGAGCATGGAGGCGAAGCAGGGCATCTGCTTCTTCCCGATGGCTTCTGGGTCTTTGGCGTGCCTCGACATGTCGCTGGGACACCATGCGGTTGACCAGCGTCAGCAGCTCCATGAACTCCAGGGAATCGCCAAACTTCTCCAGGGCCTCGCACAGGTCCTGGATGTACCAGGAGCCGTTGTCGGGATCCCTGAAGGAATAGTACCCTGAACACAACACACACATACTTACTATATACCCTGTATTCTCTGTTCTGGCACCGCAGTGGTGCAATGAGCTCCTGGCTGACGTCAGGACGGCAGAGTCACTCACCAGCTTCAGCAAGAGACTCAAGAGTTCACCTGGACTCTGCATACCCCCCCGCCTTCCCTCTGCTAACCCTATCACTACCTTGTGTGTTTGTACGTACTAAATAATAGTACTTGGCATTGTTTAGCATCTTGTATGTTCTTAGATGTTGGTAATGCACTCAGAATGGCACGTCTGCTCTTATCCCAGATATTATGAAGGCAACCTAGCAATTATGAAACTCGTTCCATTAGCCTTGCAATATTAATGCTTGAAACCTGTTCTATTCTTATCTTTATGCACCTCAGTGATATATTGCTGTCTCTCTTTCAACAAATGTACTCTTTGTAAGTCACTTTGGATAAAAGCGTCTGCCAAATGCCCTAAATATACTACACCACCATTAGCCATACTATACCACATTAACCACACCATACTATACTAAACCAGGAAGTGAGGTGATGCTCTCACCTTCAGCCACAGAGTAACACATGAGGAAGTCGGCCCCAGCCGGCAGCGTGGGGACCACGCCCACCTCCACCATCACCTTGTTCACCAGGATAATGATTGACTGTATTGCCAGACCTTAATGTCAATAGTCTGCATTGTAAACATGACACAAGTTAGCGCCCTCTGTATGTGTCATGTCAATAAAGTTGCTCTCCCTGAATACGGTGCAATTCTCCATTCAACCATCTTTGTTAAACATAGTGTTAGTCATCATGTGTGTGTACACATGCTCTAACAACCACCGACAGATTCCAAGTTAGTGTGTGTTGGGAGTTGTGGATGTATTAATCTTGTGGGCCAGTAACTTTCCACTCTGCTGTGTGTTCCTACGTGACTAGTTAGCTGTTTGACCTACATGACTAGTTAGCTTCACTCTTATCTGTTTGCCCCGGGAGGCCTCTGAGATGCACTCGCAGGTGTTGTTTTGGGAACATGTTGCCTCTTCTATCTGGACTGGCTGTCTGGCGGAGGGAACGGGAAGGTCTCAAATTGAGACCTTGCTGTCCCTGCTTCCTGGTCTGTTGCATGGAGACCCACATCTCTGTGTGGGTCATGTGAGGCCGTGGTATCCCTGCTTCAAGTTCACTGTCTGTCTGTCTGTTACATATCCACGTTGGGCCTGGTGTCCTGGCGTCTCCAGATTGGCTGTCTGGGGGGTGGGGACAGAAGGGTCTCCACGTAAGGCCTTGTTGTCCCTGCTCCCTGAATGGCTGAGAGAATTTATATTCATAGTTCTATTTCTATTTTGTATTCTTTTATAATT
This sequence comes from Coryphaenoides rupestris, assembly GCA_002895965.2. Classification (NCBI taxonomy): domain Eukaryota; kingdom Metazoa; phylum Chordata; class Actinopteri; order Gadiformes; family Macrouridae; genus Coryphaenoides; species Coryphaenoides rupestris. The sequence goes on along the minus strand of PIJE02000007.1, from coordinate 1,497,582 downwards.
ACTGTCGGCTGTCGGGCGTTTTGCACAAAATGTTTTCCACTCACTGCTTATACTCACGTGTAAATTGTGAAGTGACAATAAAATACTTGAAACTTGAAACTTGAACTCACCTGTTACACATAGTTTAAACACACATCCCACAAACAGAAAGACTTATATACCTTAGTTTTCCCGTGTTTTTTGACCATTGATATAATTTCGTATTTGGATATATATATATATATATATATATATGTATCCTATTTGAGTTTTTCCTATCATATTAATTATATAATAAATACCCTCTGGGCCTTGTAAAGCTACTCTGTCTGTTCTCCCTTGGTTTTTGCTACACTGGCTTCTGATTGCGCAAGGTCATAACAATTTGATGATGATGGCCAAGAGAGGGTCAAGCTTCTCTTACATAGTATAACGCCACAGTGTGTGGCCCGTTTCATGAACATCGCTCATAATAAAGTGATCATTTAGAATTTGGTAAACTCCTGTGTCTTGACTAAGCACGTTCATCATTGTCAATGTCAATAACATCAGGTGTCCCTACTCTACCTATTGTTTCATTAAATGTAATTTTTATTAGTTTGTTAATTTGTTTAAATTAACTCTGGCCCCTACGTCATCAGCGCGGCCAGGTGGTGTGCCCCCCCCCCGGCCACTACATAGCCTCCTCTTGAGGGGTTTGTCGTCCCCGACAACCCCATCACTCAAAACATAATCCCACAGGTATCCGGACCGCCGACGGCGTCGAGCGGGCCGTCCGGGGCTCCTAGGAGGACCGCACTGGTCGGGGCATGGTGGGCTGCCGCGACCCCCTTTCTCCACAGCAAGCGGGGCAAGGGGGCGGTGTGGTGCAAGTCTGTCCCGGTGCAGCACCACCATCCGGACCCGTCCAGGCATACGCACCCGGTACACCACCTCCGTGATCTGCCCCAAGATTTCGGCCGGCCCGCACCAGTGGCTGCGCAGCTTGGGGGACACGCCTTTGGTGCGGGTAGGACAGTACACCCACACCTTGTCCCCGCAAAGTCTTGCCCCAACAGTGGGTGTCATAGGCCCCACTTTTTCATTGTTTAATGTAATAAAAAATACATTTGGATGCTGCTTATATTTTCCATTCATATGGCTACAATACACTGCTTTTCACTTGGGATTAATCGCGATTAACTACACAAAATCATGCGATTAATAATTGTAATCGTTTGACAGCCCTAATATATATATATATATATATATATATAGTAAAGATAGAAAAATGTAATGTAAATAAGGACATCAGCTGTTGTCCTTAAAATGTAGGAATGGGGAATATAGCCTATGAATCCAGAAGTATTGAATATTAAGTATTATAAATGTACAAGTAAGGGCAGATGTCACAATGCAGACTGAGCACAAATGCAGGACCACCAAGTAAGAGGCAAGAATCAAGACTTTAATGTAATTCCATGGCAACTCAGGATTTCTTCAAAAAGGGAAACTAAACAAACAAGACTGTCCTGTCCTGTCCTGTGGAGATTCTCAGGGGCTTTAAGGCTCTGGCGTCCTCTTCTGGCTGGTTGTGGCGTGACAGCAGATGCACAAGTGAGGGCAGTTGTATGGCATATGGCATGGAGTAGCAGAAACATACATAAGATAAATGAATCAAAAGCATATGTATTCAGAGTATTTATAGCATAGGGAACATGGCATATGTATCCAGAAGTAGTTCAATGACCTCAATATTATACATTGTATAGATGTAGGCTACATGTCAAATGATCAATATGATTGGTGTTGCTGGTTGAGAAGCCTGATGGCCTGTGGGGGAAAAACTGTTTTTGAGTCTGGTAGTCTGTGCCTGGATGATCCGGTAACGTCTACCAGACAGCAGCAGTGTGAACAGTCAATGGATAAATATAGCTGACGAAGATTATGGACTACCTGACAGCCCGACCACAGTTTGTCCGACTAAAGGACTGTGTGTCGGACAAGGTGGTCAGCAGCACAGGGGCCCCCCAGGGAACTGTGCTTTCACCCTTCCTGTTCACAGCATACACCTCTGACTTCCGATGCCACTCGGAGACCTGCCACCTGCAGAAGTATTCGGACGATTCTGCATGTGTTGGCCAGATCACTGGGGGAAGGGATGAGGAGTATAGGGGCTGGGTGAGCAAATTTGTTGAGTGGTGTGGGCTGAACGAAATGCAGCTCAACATCACCAAGACAAAGGAGATTGTGATAGACTTCAGCAGGAAGAAGACTATCCCCCCCACACCCATTTCCATAAAGGGCGTGCCCGTGGACATTGTTAAGGACTACAAATACCTGGGTGTTCACCTGGACAATGGACTAAACTGGGCCAAGAACACTGAGGCTGTGTACAAGAAGGGCCAGAGTAGACTCTACTTCCTGAGGAGGCTCAGGTCCTTCAACGTATGCAACACCATGCTAAAGATGTTCTACCAGTCAGTCGTAGCCAGTGTGATATTCTATGGGGTTGCATGCTGGGGCAGCAGGTTGAGGTCAGCTGACGCCAACAGGATCAGTAGGATAGTCAGGAAGGCGGGCTCGGTCCTGGGGTTCCAACTGGGACTCCCTGGGCGGTGGTAGCGAGAGGAGAATGTTGCGCAAGATGCATAGCATCATGGGCAACAACTCCCACCTCTCCACCAAATGCTGACCTCATATAAAAGCACATTCAGCAATAGACTCATCCAACCCAAATGTACAACAGAACGCCACAAGAACTCCTTTATCCCGGTTGCCATCAGGCTGTACAATGCATCCACCTCAGGCGTGAGAGGAACAAGGGAGACACAGCGACCTGAGGTCAACACACGATACCATGCTAATGGTACACAATGCTAAGGTCAATTACAGCCACATCACTCCAGCAATCCTGCACTTTATCACTCTATCACTTATCACTTTATCACTTATCACTTATCACTTTACCACTGGTCACCTTATAATGTATCCACCAACACCTGCTGACAACGTAGTCCACAGTGCTAGACCTTCTCTACCTCACTGTAGTTATTGGTAATATTTACCATGCAGACAGCCTACAATACTGTAGTTATTGGTAATATTTACCATGCAGACAGCCTACAATTCTGCCAAACGCTGGTTGTTGATACATGTTTGTTGTTTTTGTTTTTTCAATGCAGTCCCTCCTTAGACTGTATATTGTGTGGTGTATATTTCTCCCCTGTGTTCTTTCTGACTTTTATGCTGCACGATAAGTTCCCTCGGGATAATTAAAGTCTTCTTGAATCTTGAATCTTGAATATATACTGCACGGCCTACACATAATGAATTATTGAACTATGTGTAGTAATAATTCATACTGAATTATTGTAGGCCTAGGTAAGACAGGGTGGGTTTCTACTCTCCTCTCACACAATAGTCCAATTCATCCTGTCATTCAACTTCACTCCACTACCCTTCACACGTCATCCATATCAGAACCTTCTGGAAGCACAAGTGTCCTACAAATGATTCTCAGACAGGATGCTGAAAGAAGCTTAGTTTATATCAACTATGTCTGGGGAAATTTGTTTTCATGTAAAGGTTTGTTTACATTTAATGAGTGCACGTGCCTCTTGAATTGAAAGTTTTTAATCTCGAGTCAACTAACGACCATTATATTATAACTGTAGGCTATTTGTATAGTCCAGCCACTTTCAATGCAAGTCAAAGTCTCACTCACTCATAAGGCCGCAATAAGATTACACCACTTTTCTCTGTCCTTTGCAGCAAGTCAGTGATTAAAAAAAAATTCTGTGAGAATATAGTTTGATAAGACTATCAACTGTTTGCAAATCTCTTCTGACCATTATTCAGTATATCTATAGAAACATGAATTGGACACTATAGTCGGATTTTAATGGGCGATCGGGCTGAATAATAGGGCTTCAGACAATGATTGCATAGATTATTGATGTAACATTCTGGAAAAGTGGACTGTACGTTTCAATGAGCCAATTTACTGTATGTTTAGTTTAGTTACAGGTAGTGTTGTCACGATACCAAAATTAGGAGTTCGATACCGATACCTGCCTAAATATCTCGATACCGATACTGAAACGATACCACGGTAAAAACCTAAAACATCAGAAAAAGTAGTGGAATAATGGATGACAGAACATGGAACTTAAAATTATTTTATTGATAATTCACTCTTTTGCAGGAATTCAGGTTACTTAGATTGTAACAACCATATTTTGCTTTTGCAGCTAATTTTTGGTAAGTGAACTAAGAGTTAACAGGAATGTGACCTGTTTAAACTTACAAATAATAATAATAATCTAAATAAATCAATTAAAATATATTTTCACATAATGTCCTCTATACTTGAGTTTATGTGATTTCTTTGATAGTTAACGTTATATTTGCAACCTGATATCACACCGTCATGACTCAATGTACCTCCTTGGGCAAAGAGTATTGAAGGAATCAAAACTGGTGCTTTTTTAACAACTGCGTTGCCGCCAGTTCTTTGCCTTGGGTCTGTGTACATCGTACTGAGCACACTGCCTTTAATTGCCTCGTCAAACTCCGATGGTGAAACAAGTTTGCTTGTCACAAAATAAATCACTCGTTTGACTTATTTGAGGGCATGTACTGTAATTATGTTATCCATCACATTCGATAACCTGTCGCTCTTTGAACTCTTTTAATATGTCGGGATGTTTGTCGGCGAGATGCTTTGCCAAGTTGGATGTGTTGGCTCCCTTCGCCTGCGTAGATTTGAAGCACCGTTTACAGACGGGCTTTGACGTGTCCGTGGGCTCGCCATGGCTTCGCCAAGCGAAATATTTCCATATTTCGCTCCGTGCGTCCCTTTTGTCCACAAGCTGTGGACGGCTGACAAGACCGCTTGTAGTCCTCGCAGCAGCCATGTTCACTGTGTCCAGGCTGAGCACTGAGGCGAGTGAGAGAGAGAGGGCTGTTGACACGCCCCCTGCAGGGAGTGAGAGACGGAGGGCTGTTGACACGCCCCCTGCAGGGAGTTGAAGCAGAGCGCTCAGCCTTCAAGCTGCACACACACACACACACACACACACTGCGCCGCTGTCAAACCCGCACATTGACGCAACTCATGTAATTTCTAAAGTACCGATACTAAATGAATGTGGTATAGTACCGTTTTTAACAGCAGAGTAGCGCGGTACTTTTCTAGTACCGGTATACCGTGCAACCCATTGGAACTTAAAATTATTTTATTGATAATTCACTCTTTTGCAGGAATTCAGGTTACTTAGATTGTAACAAACATATTTTGCTTTTGCAGCTACTTTTTGGTAAGTGAACTAAGAGTTAACAGGAATGTGACCTGTTTAAACTTACAAATAATAATAATAATCTAAATAAATCAATTAAAATATGATATAAAAGGCCACGAATGTCAACCGTACGTTTTTTCATGTAATACCGTGTCACGGTATAGCTGCAAGGTTGCATGGTAAATGCGCACTGTCATTGTGGGGAGTCTGGTGAGCGACATTGTCATTAAAACGTTGCACTCAACTTAACACTGTATGCCCAGGCAGCCCACACCACACAAAATAATAAAGCATTGACACAACACCACTGAAATATGACTCCTAACTGGAAAATCACCAGTCCCTCTTGTTTGTAAACACTAACCAGCTCAGTGTTGCACTGTCCGTTACAACAACATTATGCACACAGCAGCCAAGAAGAGAAAACGCTAGCAGAGATAAAAAGAGAAAGAATAGCGATTGAAACTAGCTTACCTGTTGGAGGAGAGAAAAAGAGAAAAAAAGCGATTGAAACTAGCTTACCTGTTGGAGCAGAAAGTGGTTCATCACGGGTCAGTAATTATGAATCCAGGCGAACAAGAAATTGCAGAAGGAGAGGACGCATCTCCGCATTTAGGCCACCAAAACGGACCAGGTCGGCAGTGTGGAATTTTTTCGGCCTATCCAAAGGATGAAGACGCAAAATTCTTGAAGATGGAATGCCGACTTGCAAACGCCGCAAGAGAAAGTGCCTTGCAAAGCGGCAAACACGTCCAACATGGCACATCATCTCCGTGAGAAACATCCACAAGACCATCGCCAAGATCGTCAAATCCACGGTAAGGTTGGCGAACATCCGTGACAGATGATATAAATATGTCCAATGATCCTTAATATGTTCACCATAACTTTACGTTAGCTTGTGTACTAGCGGCATGTTGCGCACAAGTATGGAATCATTACTAGGTCGCACTTAGGTGAAGTTGCCCACCTCCGATAGTGAGAGGGAGTGAGAAGAGTGCACTGTAAAAACATACATTTTGAGACAGAATTTTTAAAAATAATAATTAACAAATAAAATATCGTAAATCCTTTTTTTATTTCATTAAGTCAGAATGTATTAAGATAAAAACAGTGTTAAATAAAAATAGATTTGATAGGGTAATAGGCCAAACATAGATACATTGAAAAATGATCACACTATTGTTAAGTGATTTGATTTGAAAGATAATTTTAAAATGACAGACAAGTGCCTAAATTAAGTTGCATAAACCAAATTGTGGCTAATATAGGCATACCTTGTTTGAAATTGTATCTGTAATATGGGCTTCTGTTTTGTTGTTAATAAATATTTTCTTCAGAGCAAATTCTTTTTTGTATGTCTTATTTTAATCAGCAGTGCCTACAGTCTAATTGACAGCTAAAAGTTAATATCGTATCGTGATATCGTGATATTAATTTTGATATCGTATCGTATCGTATCGTACTAAAAATGTCATATCGTTACATCCCTACTACACCCGCGTATCATCCGCTCCGCAGAGAGGGTGATTGGCTGCAATCTGCCATCTCTCCAGGACCTGTATGCCTCCAGGACCCGGAGGCGTGCAGGAAAGATTGTGGCCGACCCCTCTCACCCCGGACACAAACTGTTTGAAACACTTCCCTCTGGCAGGAGGCTGCGGTCCATCAGGACCAAAACCTCTCGCCACAAAAACAGTTTCTTCCCATCTGCAGTTAGCCTCATTAACAAGGCCCGGGATCCCCACTGACACAGACTCTTATCCCGCCTCCATAGACAGTACACATGACATTAACGCACAGCCCACACCCGTTCCATATTCTGAAAAATCATTTGTATTGTAAATATCTCATCATTCTGTATTGTAAATATCTCATCATTCAGAAATCATTCTGTATTGTATATACCCATTACATACTATTCTACTTTATTTTATATTTATGGCTTCTTGTCGTTTTTGCACTACTTGCTTTTAATGCTTTTTTAACTGTTATTATTATTATTACTCTTATGTTGTCTGTATGCACCAACAACCACAGCAAATTCCTTGTATGTGAAAACTACTTGAATAAAGCAATTCTGATTCTGATTCCAATGATTGTAAATTCGTTCATGTCAATGACAATAGATGGATTATCATTGTGGTTGCATGTAGAACGGAAAGCTTTGAGTGAGATTTGCTAACTTGCTGATAACATTATTTGGAAAACAACTTCTAGTGAGAGTCTGCTGCCGTAGTGTAGGACAGTCTAGTGAGAGTCTGCTGCCGTAGTGTAGGACAGTCTAGTGAGAGTCTAGTCAGTCTGCTGTTGTAGTGTAGGACAGTCTAGTCAGTCTGCTGCCGTAGTGTAGGACAGTCTAGTCAGAGTATGCTGCCGTAGTGTAGGACAGTCTAGTGAGAGTCTAGTCAGTCTGCTGCTGTAGTGTAGGACAGTCTAGTCAGTCTGCTGCCGTAGTGTAGGACAGTCTAGTCAGTCTGCTGCCGTAGTGTAGGACAGTCTAGTGAGAGTCTAGTCAGTCTGCTGCTGTAGTGTAGGACAGTCTAGTGAGAGTCTAGTCAGTCTGCTGCCGTAGTGTAGGACAGTCTAGTGAGAGTCTAGTCAGTCTGCTGTTGTAGTGTAGGACAGTCTAGTGAGAGTCTAGTCAGTCTGCTGTTGTAGTGTAGGACAGTATAGTGAGAGTCTAGTCAGTCTGCTGCCGTAGTGTAGGACAGTCTAGTGAGAGTCTAGTCAGTCTGCTGTTGTAGTGTAGGACAGTCTAGTGAGAGTCTAGTCAGTCTGCTGCCGTAGTGTAGGACAGTCTAGTGAGAGTCTAGTCAGTCTGCTGCCGTAGTGTAGGACAGTCTAGTGAGAGTCTGCTGCCGTAGTGTAGGACAGTCTAGTGAGAGTCTAGTCAGTCTGCTGTTGTAGTGTAGGACAGTCTAGTGAGAGTCTAGTCAGTCTGCTGCCGTAGTGTAGGACAGTCTAGTGAGAGTCTAGTCAGTCTGCTGCCGTAGTGTAGGACAGTCTAGTGAGAGTCTAGTCAGTCTGCTGTTGTAGTGTAGGACAGTTTAGTCAGTCTGCTGCCGTAGTGTAGGACAGTCTAGTCAGTCTGCTGCCGTAGTGTAGGACAGTCTAGTGAGAGTCTAGTCAGTCTGCTGCCGTAGTGTAGGACAGTCTAGTCAGTCTGCTGCCGTAGTGTAGGACAGTCTAGTGAGAGTCTAGTCAGTCTGCTGCCGTAGTGTAGGACAGTCTAGTCAGTCTGCTGCCGTAGTGTAGGACAGTCTAGTGAGAGTAGTGTAGGACAGTCTAGTCGAGTATGTTTAGATTGTAAATAATTAAATCAATGACAGTGTTATTAAAGCTTTTTTTTCTGATGTCCCCTATACTTGAGTTTATGTGATTTCTTTGATAGTTAACGTTATATTTGCAACCTGATATCACACCGTCATGACTCAATGTACCTCCTTGGGCAAAGAGTATTGAAGGAATCAAAACTGGTGCTTTTTTAACAACTGCGTTGCCGCCAGTTCTTTGCCTTGGGTCTGTGTACATCGTACTGAGCACATTGCCTTTAATTGCCTCGTCAAACTCCGATGGTGAAACAAGTTTGCTTGTCACAAAATAAATCACTCGTTTGACTTATTTGAGGGCATGTACTGTAATTATGTTATCCATCACATTCGCTAACCTGTCGCTCTTTGAACTCTTTTAATATGTCGGGATGTTTGTCGGCGAGATGCTTTGCCAAGTTGGATGTGTTGGCTCCCTTCGCCTGCGTAGATTTGAAGCACCGATTACAGACGGGCTTTGACGTGTCCGTGGGCTCGCCATGGCTGTCGGCAACGTAACGTGTGTCCCTTTTGTCCACAAGCTGTGGACGGCTGACAAGATCGCTCGTAGTCCTCGCAGCAGCCATGTTCACTGTGTCCAGACTGAGCACTGAGGCGAGTGAGAGAGGGGGAGGGCTGTTGACACGCCCCCTGCAGGGAGTGAGAGAGAGAGGGCTGTTGACACGCCCCCTGCAGGGAGTTGAAGCAGAGCGCTCAGCCTTCAAGCTGCACACACACACACACACTGCGCCGCTGTCAAACCCGCACATTGACGCAACTCATGTCATTTCTAAAGTACCGATACTAAATGAATGTGGTATAGTACCGTTTTTAACAGCAGAGTAGCGCGGTACTTTTCTAGTACCGGTATACCGTAGGACAGTCTAGTCAGAGTCTAGTCAGTCTGCTGCCGTAGTGTAGGACAGTCTAGTCAGTCTGCTGCCGTAAACCTCTCCAGTGAAGCGCGCCGTCGCTCACATGGCAACAGCGGCGCCAGTGCTGAGTCGCTGTGTATTGTGGGAGCAGAGGAGGAGGAGGAGGACCTGCTGCTGCTGCTGCTGCTGCCGCTGCCAGGCTGTTGTTCCACCCGACCTGCGCGTACCGCCGTGGCCTGCTCTGTGAGTATCTCTGTGGGCTTTCTCACAAACACCTCGTCTGCTCGTCTGCCGATGTGTCGCGATCGCCGAGCACAGCGCCCGCGGCCGGAGGAGTACTTCCCAGATATTGCCAGGTCGTCTCTTTCCTCCCGAATGGAGGCCAGTGTTGCCGACCACAGCGCTCCGGATAAGCGCTGTGGTCGGTCGGTCGGGCGCCGCTGTCAGCCGCCACCGCTTCTGGTGTTGTTGTGTTTCTACTGGGAGATCAGATCCGGGCTGGACGACGTGCTTCCTCCCTGATCGCTCAGTCTGCAGCTCAGTCCGTAACTATTCCGTACAGGCAGCGCTATGTTTACGTGTCATCTACTTGAAGGTTCACACGCGGAAATAGTTCGTGGCGTGACAGCAGATGCACAAGTGAGGGCAGCTGTACGGCATGGAGTAGCAGAAACATACAGAAGATAAATGAATCAAAAGCATATGTATCCAGAGTATTTATAGCATAGGGAACATGGCATATGTATCCAGAAGTAATTGAACGATCTCAATATTATAAATGTTATAGATGTAGGTCACATGTCAAGTGATCAATATGATCAATGAGATTGGTGTTGCTGGTTGAGAAGCCTGATGGCCTGGGAGGCTGTAGTCCTCAATTATTTGCCTGTCAAATAGTGTCTGTCAGTGTCCAGCTACTTGATACACGTCTCTGTGTGATTGTCAGTCTTTGGAGCGCAGATGTTGCAGGAAAACAACAAGATGTTGACGTACAGGAACACCAAGACAACGAGGCTGGGCACAGGGCGTGTGTGTGTTTGGGCAAAATAAGCACCAGTAGGCCTACTAAAATCGTTGAATGGCACAAAAAACGGGGTTAGTCAGGTAAATGTCAAACAAATAAATAAATAGCCAGGTTATGTGTTTGACTTCACACAAACACACAATCGATTAGCTCAATTGATTATCAATAGCGAATGGCTAATTGAACTCGGCACAGGTCCAAGAAAACCAAACGACGTCTCCATTAGTTGAACATGGTAACGAGCTAAATAAATACATAAATGAATAATGCTTAAATGAATGAAAAAGCACCGACGTCACGGACTAGAAATCAAATTGTATTTAAATTGTATTAAACAGTGCATGAATAATACACAAGTGTTAATACTGGAAAAAAAGTGTGTGTGCGTGTGTGTGTGTGTGTGTGTGTGTGTGTGTGTGTGTGTGTCAGTGGGTCAGTGGGTCAAGTGCGTTTGTCTTCTTGTTATTTCCAGTGCCAGCTGCAGAGTACTGAGAGTCCAGCACTGAGTTCGCCACCAGCAACATGTCGAGCCGAGGGGGAAAGAAGAAGGCGACCAAGACGTCGCGGTCCACCAAGGCGGGGGTCATCTTCCCCGTGGGTCGCATGCTGCGCTACATCAAGAGAGGCCTTCCCAAGTACCGCATCGGTGTGGGCGCCCCCGTCTATATGGCCGCCGTGCTCGAGTACCTCACCGGTAAGATGCTTAAAACTGCACACTTTATATTAACAATCTAAAGTCTGGCCGCTCAAATGTGGACGAACGAGGCATTTCACTTTCTTTCGCTCACATTTACATCGAGGGCATGTGGCAGGTGCTTTTATCCAAAGTGACTTACAATAAGTACATTTGTTGAAAGAGACAGCAATATATCACTTACGCTTCATGTTGCTGGAGGCGGGGATCTGTGAGCTTGCCAGCACTAGTAAAGGACAAGCTTAAACATCATGTCTGTACAACAACCTTTTGGGGGGGGTGGGAAATTGTGTGTAAAGGTTTAAAATAAACCAGCTAGTAAAAATCTACCTTATAACATGTGGGAGTGTCCACCCAGATGTAAGATGCCTGTATCCACCTCCCAGCATACCCAGTGAACACAGTGATGTATATAAAATGTTCTTTGTTTTAATCTAAAATTGTAATTTACTTCTTAATTGTATGGTCCAGCTGAGATCTTGGAGTTGGCAGGGAATGCGGCCAGGGACAACAAGAAGGGTCGCGTCACCCCGCGACACATCCTGCTCGCCATAGCTAACGACGAGGAACTCAACCAGGTAATCGATTAGGCGCCGTGTAATGTTGCACCACTGCACACTTTTAACAGCCAATGTAAAACTGTCACACAAAGGCTGTAAACATGATTTGGTTATTTATTTATTTTACTTTATATGTGTACATACTTTTATACTCTTGGCTGGTGGGTTTGTTGATTTATCAGAGTTGAAACTTTAAAATCTAAAAGTACGTTAAATTTAAAAGTAAGCAGAAATCACGTTTACCATTTCCCAAAAGGCTTTGGGATGACACAAAGTGTGAAAGAATGGACAGAGTACGATGATACGCTGGAGTGTTGGGTCACAAAATGAATGGGTTACTAAATACAACGCTGCTCACTAGCCGGGACCTCTATAGGTAACAATCATGCAATTATCTGTCACAGTAGTGCTTGCTGTACGGCACTAAAACATATTTTCTGCTGAGCTCCTCCAACACCAGGACACAGGAAGGCGTTGAATAAACCGGTTTTGTAGTTCTTTGTAGACATTGCAGGTGGTACAAAGCTAGCATGCTAGTACTCTAGTGAGTGTGTGTGTGTGTGGTGACGGCTGATTTAACCTGTGGGCTTTTATGAAACAATACATCACAGGTGTGCAGCCTCACCCAACCCCAGACTCTAACCCGGTCCAGGTGAGGCCGCTTAAACCAGCCACCAACCACACACTCCACATTGGCAATGTTTTTTGAAGCATACATTTTATTAATTAACCACTTATAAAACGTTTGCGGTAACTAGCACACCATTGGAAAGAAAGGTGTATTGGCTGTAGTCGGCCAACTGCTCATGCAGTGACTAACAAAATCAAGTCTCAACTAATCAAACCCTGAACTCTCTCCTCTGTGTGCCAGCTGCTGAAGGGGGTGACCATTGCAGCGGGGGGAGTCCTCCCTAACATCCACCCAGAGCTGCTGGCTAAGAAGAGAGGGGCCAAGGGCAAACTGGAGACCCCGGTGTCTCCCGCCCCGGAGAAGAAGCCCAAGACCTCCAAGAGGCCCATGGCCAAAAAAAGCAGTGGTAAGAAGACCGGGAGCAGAGCTAAGGTAGGACACCTGGCAGAATAATGCAAATTAATATTAACAATTGACGTAAAAGTTAAAGTTATCAATTACCCATTTGTCTTATTGTTTGTGTGCTTGTGGTCTTTAGAAACAGGGTGAGGTGAGCAAATCGGTGTCGGCGGACAGCACTACGGAGGGATCCCCGTCCGACAGCTTCACCGTTCTGTCCACCAAGAGCCTCTTCCTGGGCCAGAAGGTATGTGACCTCTGACCTCCAGCCTCACACTGCCACGGGGACAGGGGAGACTCCTGGTGCTGCCTTCGCGCAGAGTGGTGACCCAATGTTTATTTCTCAGATTTATTTCCCAGATTTAGTTCAGTTTCCATCTCTGGATAAACAACATTATGCTCTCAAATTATTATTAAGATTATTAACAAAATAACAAAAAGTTGATGTTTAGGATAGCTGGACTAGAGTTTCAGAGTTATGACATAAAATTACATAGGTCCTACGGTCGGTTAGTGGCTTATAAATAATAATTCTCAAAGATAATTATTAATTATAAAATGTATACAGTATATATTAATCTTAATTAATAATAATGTGGCACCACCCTGAAATCAGGGACCAATAACGAGACAGTGGATTAAGTCTCATAAAATGTACTAAGCTATCACATTGGAACTATGATCAATAATTACCATATCAATAGCTAGTAAATGTTGAAGGATTCAGAGTTCTTTACGGAGGCTGGCTTCAACACAATATTCAAGCAGCTAACCAACAGTTAGAATACAAGGTTTGTTAAATCCAAGTTGGCAAATGGCGTAAAGTAAATATTCCTTAAATACAATAACCAATGCACAACCTGAAGAGTGTGTGTGTGTGTGTGTGTGTGTGTGTGTGTGTGGTGTGTGTGTGTGTGTGTGTGTGTGTGTGTGTGTGTGTGTGTGTGTGTGTGTGTGTGTGTGTGTGTGTGTGTGTGTGTGTGTGTGTGTGTGTGTGTGTGAGTGACACAAACACACAGAATATAAAAGCAAATGGTGGCTCTGATGAGGCCGTGCCTTTGGGGAGAGTAACAGACACGTATGATTATTCAGGGCCCAAAAATGGCCGTGGTTGAGACCGGGTAAATGTGGGAGGTAGTTTTAACAAAGGGGTCTACGTGATCAGAGTGACTAGGCAGGAGGATTTTAATCACATCTCACATCGAACACCAATATCAAAACACTAAACAAGATGTATGCACTTTGTTCGTAAAAAGGGAGAAAAAAACAAAAGAGAGGGGCATGTACAGATCTAACAATGGACGGGGATCCACTCGGACATTAGATCAAAACATAAGGGAAGGAGGTAAAACGTGTTTACAATATCGTCTGACAATACTAGAAAACAGTTAAACACACAAACGTGCTTAGCGATCCTGATGTCCGGAGCTCGGTAGCGGGGCTGGGAAACGTCTTTTGTTGGGGTCCACTCGCGGTGGAAGAACACACGGCCTGTCGATGTTGGGAATTAAAGGGGAATCGATCACTCTTTTTCCTCTCAAAACAAAAGCGGCATGGTTCGCAGGGAGTCGACCGATGTTCTGGCAGTAGTTACTCTAGACCAGGGGTGCCCAATACGTTGATCGCGATCGACCGGTCGATCGCAAAGGAAGTCCAGGTAGATCGCATGCCATTAAAAATGGCATGACAAAGTTCTGTTCATTTTAGATTGTTGACGGGGGGGGGGAGTTCGATCGGAAAATGTTGGTTTTATGTCCGTGTGCTTTATACTTTTGTAATATGTGAAGTTCTTAATAAAAATTCGTGAAATAAAACAATTCAGAATTTCCCCCTGCGCCCCACCTGTAATACCACTGCACCCCACTAGAGGGGCGCGCCTCACAGTTTGAGAAATACTGGAGTAAAGTAATGACCAAAAATGTACTGAATTGTAGTGTGCCACAAGGGCTCATGCAGTTATGTAAGGTACGCCAAATTATATTGTATGTATATAAAGTATACTCAGGATATATTTAGCATTTTTAGTGTAGGTAGATCATTTTGGCTTGGTCATTTTCAAAGTAGCTCGCAAGTTGAAAAAGTGTGGGCACCCCTGCTCTATACTGAGACTTGGCTAAAGGATTCTAATACTACGCCGTTGCTTGTAGTGTTTTAAAGCAAGCAAGGTACTTTGTCCTCCTGTTTAACTTATCTAGTCTAGTAACAGAGAGCTACCACTACAAAATGCACGCCGAGGACCACAGCATGGACGCAGAACCAAGAGCATGCATGCAATTCTCCTCCCTAGTGAGCCCCCAGCATAGTGTAACAGAGTCTTTTAACAGTTTCATATGTGAAACTGTGAGATCTGTGCTTACTCCAAGATACAAATGTTTATATTGGTGGGGCAATAAACCATTTTGGGGACACGGAGAAGAGGTGTGAAAAGGGTGATGAAAGGGTCTGCTTACCCTGCTTATCTTTATGACCTGCAGCTACAAGCCAACGCAGTTTCAGCTCACACCAAAAACAAGTCACAGAAGAAATTATACCACATAGGAGGAGGAAAGCAAATTAGAAAAGGATAAAACAAAACAAAATCAGGATTCTTCCTTCATAGTAGGAGACCAAATATTGGGCTTCATACATGGTGTGAAAGGGTAGTGAGTGAAGGATCCCGGGGAACAATTTTGAATGGCTGAGGCCCTACACTAATGTTAAAAAAGATTTTAAAGATCAACATGATTCTTTACACATGATTCTCTTCCATTAGTTCCATATCAAACAGTTTATTTGATAATTTTGACCTTTCAAGTTCTAAAAGGCTGTGTGAATGCAGCAGTGGTGACCTGAGGGGAGAGACTGGGGTTTTCGTTACAACACTGCACCACTGATCTCCCCAATAGACCCTTTTCACAGAGGTGTCATCGTAATGCCCACACATGTCATCATAACGCTAATTATGGCTCTGCTCCCTGTATGTACCAGGGTGCAGGTAATCTTATCTGCACTAGTTTAGTCTACGACAACTACTACCCTGCGCTGGACGTGATATTATGAATCCTACTAGATGTGTAACGGACTGTATTAACAGTCCGTTAACTTCCTCTATCGTCTCCCTCGACAGACAGTATTGACACCGGCTAAGCCAATCAGAGGCAGAGTAATCATCCCACAGAGTGTTCTACACAACAGAGTCACGGAAGGTCTCATTTTTTAAGCTCAATCACAACCTGTTCATATGCTCACCATTTGAAGCAATTTCTGCATCTAAAGTCCCTGAAGGAATTCATGATTCTGATATAGAGGACCTTTCAACTCGACTCACTTGGTCCCTGCTGCTTTTCCACTGCAGATTTAGTACCCCCTTTAGTACTCCCTCCATGTAGCAGGACGTCACAGCAACACCACTATTTAGCTGGCTGTTTGTCACAGCAAGGAGACAAAACAAGACATAATAGAAGTCTTGGATTTGCAATAAAATGTAGGCAAGAATAGATTTTTTGTAACTTTATTTTTAATTCAGGTTTTAATTCATGTGTAGTAAAGAGGCAGCCAATAGCTTCACTAAACCTTTATTCAGCATAAGAATGTGCTGTACTGTGGGGATGTAAAAACACTGTTATAAGTTAATGGCAGCATAATTTGATGTTTCACTTGGGGTTTCTAGAGCCTTGTACCTTGCTTTTGGGAACTCGCAACTCTTTAACATAATGCAAGTTGGGGGTTTTTTCCTCCTTTTTATTTAACCAGGCAAGTCACTAAGAACAAAATCTTAATTACAAATGCATTTTGTGAACCATCAATAACTGCTTACACTTGTTCCAAGGTTATCTTTACTCTCCTATTATGGTTATTTACTCTTGGCAATTGGTGATTGGGAATTGGATGTATTATTTAAACCTGGTGTCGCTATAACTATTTCAGAGTGGGATAAACTAATGGCTTCGACTGTGTTGCATTTGTGTTGCTGCATGGAGTGCCATAATCATCACATATTATAACAGCATATTTGAAGAGTTGAACATTTCCTATAACACCGGTGTGCTTTAAAATATACATGAACAACTTCTTATGTATTCATACTAAAGCTGTAACCCTATAAAAGGATACTTTGCCTTTCTGAATGTTTGGTCTTAACCCAAAATAGACACACACACACACACACACACACACATTAATATGTATTCAGACACTATTTAAATATCATATGTATACATGTTAAAATATGTTATCTCAAACTGAAGTACTGTATATTGAGCACAGAAAAGCCAGTGAAGTCAAATGATAAGCGTCTAATAATTAGAAGCAATTGAGTCTTCCGACGTCAAACTCTGTCAACGTATCCTTTTAACATCTTGTCTTTTTTGCTTTGTAATGGCTTTGCTTCCCTCCTTCCTTCTTTCCTTCCGTGCTTCCTTCCCACTTTTCCCCTTTTCTTTGTGTTGCTCCTCCTCCTGGCATGCCCCCCCCCCACCAGCTCAACCTCATCCACAGTGAGGTCAGCAACTTGGCTGGCTTTGACGTGGAAGGGGTCATCAACCCCACCAATGCTGAACTAGAGCTTAAAGATGATCTAGGTGAGCGATCTCCCACGCTGCCCTCTGCTTTCTCTCTCCCTTTTCTTTTTCACCTTTCTTTGTTTTTTTTGGTGGGTGGCGGGGCGGGTGGGTGAAGCGAGCGGGTTTGGAGGAAAAGCAAAATATTCTTTGAAAAGTGCCACAACAAAAATGTGACAAATTTGACCTTAACCGATCAATGCAGAAACAGAAGATCCACTCACCAATACAGTGGTGAGGAGGTGAACGTCATGTACATACAAAAATGGGTGTGGTCTGATTCCTACAGCCAATCAGAAACCAGCAGCAGGGTTGGCTCTGCCAACATGCATAAATCTCAGCACTGATCAGTAATCAAGTGTGTATTTAACAATTCCTCCCCAAGCTCATGTCGTTCTTTTCACTCTGTCATAAGGACGTGTTATGGTTCAGTTCCAGATCGCTCTCACATGGCAGCTTTCCTCACATTACCAATAAGACGATCCTAGGGTCTTATTGGTAATGTGAATGTATGTTACACACCCCAAGTTGACATGGAAGATGGAATATGATCCTAACACTGAGTGGCTCACTCAGAAAGCAGAATTATGCAATTCTCCAGATATATATGATCGTCTTCTAGTATAAGTATCTGTGCGCGTGTGCACATCACTGTGTGCTTGTGCATGATAAGAATTTCGCATGTCACACCAGTTGAACAATTTTGAGTATATTTTTAAGAAATGTTTTGAATCTGGAGAAGTGATCAAAATCCTGCTTCCTGATTGGGCGATTGGTATGGCACCTCCCCCATGTCCGAAATAACATTCTGGGTACTTCCTGTGATGCAGTCAGCCAATAAGGAATGCTCTCTGTTCTCCTCTGTCCTCTCCGCACATGTACTCCTCATCACCTCACTATGTTTTACCATCATGTTGTTTGGTTGTTGTTGTTGTTGTTGTCATTGTCCATAGTTGCAAGTTGTCCGCGCCGATCTTTCCAACGTCGAGAGCGACGCAATCGTTCACCCGACCAGCTCGTCCTTCTATACAGGTGGTGAAGTAGGTAAAGACCCCCCCACCACCACCACCACCGCCGCCGCCTCGGACCAGACAAACCTGATGTGCTCGTCCTGCAATCTTCCTCTCTCATGGACTGGATGTCAGCACTTTTAGCTCCCTGGAGCTAGCTGTCCATAGATATGTACATGTAGATACTGCATCCGGTGCCTGGGAGATGCATCTCTGCCGCCGCCATCTTGCTCAGGGGTTCTGACCGGTTCTGACCCGTTCCAATAGCATAAAATGCCACCAATTTTTGTGCTGCTGTTCTAAAGAAAGAAATGCCAAAACTAAGACACAGTGAATAACATTTCACGTTAGTTTTACAATGTTTTACTGTTCCAAATGACATGAACAAAGTATTCTGAATCATAAATAAATGTCTGGCATTTGTAACTAACCAAACCGCTTGAACATTCAGCAAGTATTGATGATTTTAATTGTGCATAGACCTCCTGCCTCCATAGACATAATGTACATGCATTAGGAGGCTTCCCCTGACCAATATGGCAGCCGCATTGACGCATGGATCCAATGAACAGCAGCGGCCAATGCAGTATTTACCTGTATATATCTATGGCTAGCTATCTAGCTCCTAGCTGTCATAGAAAGCTCGCCCATTTGTCAATTCAGGAATCAAAGTGCTGGCACTCAGGCATGCTCTTTCTCTGTCTCTCTCTCTCTGTCCTAGCTAACACAATGCTTCACATTGCTTTAATGTGGGCCATATTTAGTTCTGTTACAATTTCCTAATTTCCCATTTTAAAATAATGATTTATGACACAAATATTGCTTATTCCTTCATACTTAAATGTATTTATTGAGCTCCCTTTGCTTCTCAATTTCCCATAGTCGCATGCCCACATGTTATCTAAAAGTTTCTTCCAAAACATGTTTGAATATTTAATTAATAAATGCTCTAACTGTTTATTTATGCTAACCAAACTTCTTAGTTTATTAGCTTTCCGAATCACCCTTCCTTAATATAATTTTGACTAACCCCTTTTTTTTTTTTTTTATATTGATTAGAACTTTTCCTTTTTGATTTTCTTGGAGGCCCGCTGCCTCTGTATTGCTAAATGTGTGTTTTTGGACATGCAGAAGCCTCCAGGTGATCTGTCTCTTTGTATTGATCTGTTGTCTGTCAGCTTTAATTATTTACTGCATTGAAGTAATGGGATCAGTCTTAAGCCGTTACCCTTTGCCAAAAACATACAATGCTTTGCCACCGATAACGGGGCGTAAATTGGCAGGTTACCACTTACTACATCACTTTTGTTCAAAATGTTTTTGAGTCATAGGTGGATGCGTTTTATTCTGTGAACTTTATCCATCCATCCATCCATCCAATCATAACTCATGCAACGCCATGCAAACTCAAAAAGGTTAGCTACGGCATATTTAAATATAATATCCTATATTAAAACAAGATAAAATAGACTAAAGAAAATAAACTGAACAAAAAACAGTGTATAAAAAAGATCAGTCTGTATAAAGAAATCAATCATGGCTCTCTTTGCTTCTTTTTGGTCGACCACGCCGTGAAGCTGTGTTGCACACGTTCCATTTCAAACCCTGTCTCCTTCCTTTTGTCTGCCTGCCTTGGTCTCGGCTCTGCCTGTATGCTGCCCTCTGTCTGTATCCATCGATCGCTCTCCAACTATATTGTATCTGTCATAAACCGAAGGTGTGTATGGTGGTATGATGTCCCTGGGGGCTCTCTTTGCCCGCCTTCTCAGGTAATGCTCTGGAGAAGAAGGGTGGGAAGGAGTTCACTGAAGCGGTCCTGGAGCTGAAGAAGAAACACGGCCCTCTAGAGGTGGCGGGGGGTAAGTGCACATGCTGGAATATATACACTGACTTTGTTCGGTTCTTCAGTAGCTTGGGCCGGAAACCAGAAACTGCAATTGGTGAAGTTATACCGTTACGGAGATTTTCTAACTTCATTCGCTCATTTGCGCGAGTGAATGACATTTTCAAGAGGGGATGTTATCACAGTTTTACGATTGCTTTTTAGCCATTCTGAAGACACATTTTCACAACTCTTCACACAGTTAACATGACAGTGGCCTGTTGAGGGCCAGACCATGAACACATTTGTTGTTGATCTCGAAGGAAATTCTTGTGATAGAATACAGTAGAGCAGGGGTCCCCAAACTTTTTCCTGTGAGGGCCACATAACTTTTCCCTTCTCTGATGGGGGCCGTACGCTGGTGATCCTCATCTACCAATGGCCTGGCCGGGGGGGGGGGGGGGGGGGGTGCTGAACGCTGCGATCCTCATCTACCAATGGCCTGGCGGGGGGGGGGGGGTGCTGAACGCTGCGATCCTCATCTACCAATGGCCTGGCCGGGGGGGGCGGGGGGGGGGGTGCTTGAACGCTGCGATCCTCATCTACCAATGGCCTGGCCGGGGGGGGGGGGGGGCGGGGGGGTTCTGAACGCTGCGATCCTCATCTACCAATGGCCCGGCCCGCGCTTTCAGCACCCGTCGCGCGTCCACTACTACTACTGAATGGTGCGCATCTGGGGGAATTTAGAAAGTGGGTATACGCCGTATACCCGCGTATACGGGGGAATTTAGAAGTGGGTATACGCAATGCTGACTGAAAAATAAGTGGGTATACGCCGTATACCCGCGTATACCCTGGACTACACCACTGCTCTAGGATTCGCGTGGCCAGACTGAAAAAAAAATCATAATGCGTCTCTGGTATTGTTCAGGGGGCCGGGCCAAATGTGGAGGCGGGCCGTATCAGGGCCCGCGGGCCTTAGTTTGGGGACCACTGGCAGTAGAGAAATAAGACACAAAAGGCATTTAATGAAACTGTTTTAACAAGCTCATTCACCACCAAAATTCTATATTTTTAACGCAACATTTGCAGTTGCTTGCGCACTCAAAAATAATGTATGTTAGGTTCAAAACCTCACATCCTGTAAGCTGTTCAGCAGTTCACATTCACATGTGGAAGCTCTTCAACCATCATCCACATGACCAAAAGTTTTTTCCAAATTTGTAGGCCTATAGCATGAGAGAATAGGTTCCATGTAGACAGAAATACATTTGCATTTAGCAGATGCTTTTTTCCAAAGCGTCTTACAATACTGTAAGTACATATGTCTGAAGAAGAAGAAGAAGAAGAAGATCTCTTTATTGATCCACACGTATTGGTCACACAACACACAGCGGGAAGTGGTGGCCGCCAAAACACACACACGCGCATGCAGGGAGGGTGGCCCGTGGAAATTGTCCTCTGCATTTAACCCATCCTGCGGCCAGCAGGAGCAGTGGGCAGCCAACTCAACGGCGCCCGGGGAAGAAAGTGAAAGTGAAACAACAATATATATGTTGGTACAGTAAGATTTATTGTAAATAGAACAGCTAGCCCATTACTGGTAAACCGCTAGATAGCTAGGATACATTACTGTAACATGCTACACAATGCTAAGTGCTATTTTATATACTGTAAGTGCCAGGAGGTAAGAACATACAAGTAAGTGCTAGGGATCCAAGAGGGGATGGTACCTGAACCCTGGTCAGGGTAGGAGGGAGCGGGTTAGGGAGGAGAGGGGGTGGGACCTGAACCCTGGTCAGGGTAAGAGGGAGCGGGTTAGGGAGGAGAGGGGGTGGGACCTGAACCCTGGTCAGGGTAAGAGGGAGCGGGTTAGGGAGGAGATGGGGTGGGGAGGGCAGCTATGCCACCTCTGAGTCTTGAGGACAAATCCATAGGACCAAGTCGATTACAGTAGTCAAAGACATTTCTGAATGTGTATTTTCTTTTACACTACTGTGTTCATCCGCATTATCGTAGTTTTCTAACTTTTGCAGTCATGTTATTTCTTTGCTACTGAAGCCTTTACTGCATGTCTATGGCTTACTGTATGTTCCTTTTGCACATTGTATATATTCTATTCAAAGATAAGTCATTCTGTTCTTGTATGAAATGTTTTTACTGTAAACATTACATTTACATTTAGGGCATTTGGCAGACATTTTTATCCAAAGCGACTTACAAAGACACTTGTTGAAGAAGACAGCAATATATCGCTGTGGTACATACAGATAAGAATAGAGCAGGTTGCAAGCATTCATAGTTGCAAGGCTAATAGTGTGGGTTTCATAATTGCTAGGTTGTCTGCATAATAGCTGGGATAAGAGCAGATGTGCCATTCTCAGCACATTACCAACATCTAAGAACATACATTAACAATAACAATGCAAGTACAAAGTAAGGATTTGGGTGTCAGAGGATGGGAAGGAGAGGAGCAGTTGTCGTCTGCTTAGCAGTGATAGGAGAAGCCGTGGGATGTAATTTAAGAGCCTAGAGATGTAGTGTATAAAGAGAACAGAATAAGGGGTCCTAGTACTGAGCCTTGTGGGACTCCTGTGTCATAACACAGACAGATCGCAACAGATCCAGCAATGGCAAGCTCTGCCAGAGTGGAGAGGAGAGTGGTGGTTCACTGTGTCGAACGCGGCAGACAAGTCAAGAAGGATGAGCACAGATTACAGGTATGAACCTCTGGCGTCACAGAGGAACTCAGTTACTGCAAGCAGGGCCGTCTCCGTGGAGTGTGTGGCCTTGAAACCTGACTGATGAGGGTCAAATCTATCTCAAAAGGAAGTACTGAGCCGAAGTATTGTGTAGTCAATCGTGCTATGATTGAATAAATGTCCTTGCTGGAAGGAAACTAGTGCTAGTTTTTTGGTAGAATTCTTTGATATTGACCGTTGTTTGCAGTGTTTTGTTAGTATTAGTCCATATTGACAAAGTATTCTTGCATTTTGGGAACTGTAGTTGGTGTGTTGCAAATATTTGTTTTTGATAACATTAATTGTTTCACCAATTGTGTGTTGTAGGTGTTTAGCTGTATTTAAAGTTAAGAAAAAGTGTCATAAGTATTGACTTCCACGTATCCTAGCCAGGGTTCAAATCCCACCCCCTCTTGGATCCCTTGCACTTATTTGTATGGTTGTACGTCCCGAGACTTCAAAACAGTACTTGGCATTGTGTAGCATCGTATCATAGCTGTCTTGCTGTTTACCAGCAAGGGCTTAACCTTGCAATTATGAGTGCTTTGAAACTTGCTTCTATTTGTTACGACCTGGTTATAGGCCACACCAAAAATGGAGACACACACACAATATAGGGAAGAGCTTGCCAAGGATTTATCACCCATCACTCGACATACCCTCTTTCCTTGAAATCCAATGAGATGTGGCGATTAGTAAATCAGTAATGTAGGTGAGTGGATGACATGGAGAGTAAGTGTGAGATGGGTGTTGTATGGTGGAAAAACCAGCGACAGAGGCTAAAGGTGAAACCATAAAAACAATGTGCTGGGTAGAGAGGAGCCACCACACTGAGGGAGCAGTGAGCTGGAGGCCAGGTGTCCTGGAGCGCTCCCACCAGGTCGTCTACCTGCTTAAAGGTACAGGAGCACAGTAAACGCATACAAAAGCCTGCCGTGGAAGATAGGCCAGGAGTCATATATTCAAATTGTCAGCGATATATTGTTATTTCACTCTCTGGACAAATGTGCTTCTTGGAAGTCATTTTGGACACAAGCATCTAAATGTAAGGCTAAATACCCTACATGTATTGCTGAGGACCCAAGGTAGTGCAGTGTTGAGTGTGAAGTTGTTTGGGTGAGCCGGTTTTGAGAAAGCTGCGAGCAGAAATACCAGAGGCCACGTGACTAGTCATTTAAATGGTCCAAACACACAACAAACTTCTAGTCGTTAACCAATTCACGGTTTACATTGTAATCAACCACACACACTCTGGACATTCAATCAATCAATTGTATCCTTTTGTCCCTGACATATCTAGTCAATTCACTTGCTCATCCGTGGCTCTGCAACTCTTTATTTTTTACTCGTTACTGAAGGCGTCATTAATTTGTCGACGTTCACTCTCTTTTTAATCGCCTATTACACGCACTCACACACTGGCTGTGGCCGGCTCTGCACACCTTCTTAATCCAGCTCTCTGTGAGGGTCTCATGGGGGGATTACCGGGAGTGTGGAGATGCGAGGCAGACCCAGCTGCTCCAGCACCCCAGGGCCAGCGGGGCCTCAGACCGGCTGTCCTTTTTTAAAAGTGTGTGTGGGGGGGGGGGGGGGGGGCTTCCTGGGTTCGGAAGAAATAAAGAATCCACGTCTGTATTTGGAAGCAACCATCTGGAGTTTCTAATGAACATGACTGAGGGGGGTGTATTTGTATGCGATAATGAGTGACATGGAGTGGTTCAGTTGAATGGGGCATGCGAAAACGTGGACTTTCATTTATTTAGCACATGCCAAGTTGTGTTGCTAGAAGGCAATGCTTTCCGTTTTGGAGGAAATTTACCAGAGCTGCAGTTGTATGAAGGATGTCTCCTGAATTCACACCCGTATTCTACATATATTCTATAATACAATATTTAAAATGTGTTATTTCTCAAGCGACTTCCTCGCCAGACAGCCATTTTAAAAAGGCAATCGCCCTCGGCCCACTTTCCCCTGGAGGCAGTCTCAGATCTCTCAGGCTGGGACAGACTTGTCTCTCGCACCATCTGGAAGTCTTCTGGTGTGGAGTCCTCCCCGGTCTTCCAGCCCTGTCCCATGGCAGTCACACGCTAGCTGAAGGCTAATAAACGGCGACTGGGGCTTGGGCTGACTTACTGTGACTTACACCCGGCCCGTTTGATGGTGGATGGAAAGCTCTTTGAACTCCCCATCGCCCGGCTAGTATCGTGCACGGCCACAACTCTCTTCCCTTCTCCCCTCTCCTCGTCTTTACTCTGCTTCGCATCTCTTGCAAGGGCCATCCATGTTCAAACTACCAGTTGGTTCTGCATGCAAACAAATGGCTTTGTAAAATTTTTTTTTTTAAATGTTCTTGAGTTTTTTTGGA
This sequence comes from Coryphaenoides rupestris, assembly GCA_002895965.2. Lineage (NCBI taxonomy): Eukaryota > Metazoa > Chordata > Actinopteri > Gadiformes > Macrouridae > Coryphaenoides > Coryphaenoides rupestris. The sequence goes on along the minus strand of PIJE02000007.1, from coordinate 1,472,351 downwards.
GAAAAAATGTATGCTTTTCCCTCCTTAGCCCTGCTCTGTCTCCATCTGTCTCTGTCTCTGACACTGTGGACCCCCTGTCTCGGTCTCAATCTGTCTCTGTGTCTGACACTGTAGACCCGCTGTCTCTGTCTCTATCTGTCTCTGTCTCTATCTGTCTCTGTCTCTGACACTGTGGACCCCCTGTCTCTGACACTGTGGACCCCCTGTCTCTGTCTCTGACACTGTGGACCCACTGTCTCTGTCCCCAGCGGCGCTGAGTGGGGGCTTTGGGCTGCCTGCCAAGTACGTGATCCACTGCCACAGTCCCGCCTGGGGCTCGGACAAGTGTGAGGAGATGCTGGAGAAGACGGTGAAGAACTGCCTGGCCCTGGCCGACGACAAGAAGCTCAAGTCCCTCGCCTTTCCTTCCATCGGCAGCGGAAGGTGAGAACTTTCGCTCACTCCCTCTCACACACACTCTTAATATTATAGTGTAGCAATTGCTGCTTTGTGGCTTTTCTAGAGCTCCTCCAAAGGACACAGGCAGGTGAATGTTGAATAATCTGGTTTATTGCAGAGTTTTGGCGAATTAATGAAGAGGGGTAAATGCAGAGGGTAAACAGCTAGCATGCTAGCACTCTCCTAAGTGTGTGTGGTGACGGCTTGTTTAACCTCTGGGCATGATCAGCCAATGAACCACAGGTGTGCAGCCTCACCCAGGCCCAGGCTCTAATCAGCCTGACTTGGGCCAGGCGAGGCTGCTTAAACCAGCCACCAACCACACACAACACACACACTACAATTAGTTTGCAGGCTAGTTCCATAGTTCCAACATGGCTGCTTCCGAAACGACGTGACATCGGTTGGGTGAGGCTGCACACCATTAGGTACATAAAGTGACAGCGCATTATCTCACTGGGTCTTTTTTTTTTACTGGATAGATTTTTGTGCTTGTACTTGTTCACCCTGTTGTAGTCGATCCATATGAGGAGGGGAGGGTCACACGCACTTGCACATGTGACATAATGTAAGGGACCACCAGCTGTTTTTAAGACTGTATTTAATCACTTTAAATACTGGGGGAGGTCTTTCACAGAGAAACAGAAAACAAAAGCCGGTTATAGTCGTTGCTATAGTCGCAGCTATAGTCGTGTAAAACAACGTGCTGTTGACTTCCCCGCTCCTAGTTGTGACACTGATGTGACTGAGGTGTCTATGAGGCAGTTTCTTTTTGCTACACACACTGACTGTAAGGTTGACTCCCATTGTGTGTGTGTCTCTCTCTGCAGTGTTTATTGTGGACGGGCTAATAGGCTCAGAAGCCCAGGGTGGGACTCAAGGACAGACACAGTGACGCTTGTATCATGGTGGGTCTCTTAGGGTGTTGAGTGGTGTCATCGCTGTTTGAATGGCGCACAGAGATCTGATACATTTCTCAGGCGTTGCTTTTCAATGGTCTGCTGTGTAATTACAACCCCCAGATCATTCAGTGCAGATGCCACTGCCTCTGGGCACCACAGTGGGTGATTGCTTGGTGCTTTTGTCAACAAGCAATCCTGCATAGTGACTTTTATACTCTGTGGTCTTATCTAAGACCCATCTCCCATGGTGCTGCGGCGCTGCTGCTAACCATCACTTAGCAGAGTTTCATAAATGCTATGTTGCCAGCATAAATAGCTGGGATAGCAAACATTTGTCGAAAGCGTGAAACAACAATATATTGCTATATATACTATATATATAGCAATATATACTGAGTTTCCTCGGCAGGGTGGCTGGGCTCCGCCTTAGAGATAGGGTGAGGAGCTCAGACATCCGGAGGGAGCTCGGAGTAGAGCCGCTGCTCCTCCACGTCGAAAGGAGTCAGCTGAGGTGGTTCGTGCATCTGATTAGGATGCCCCCCGGGCGCCTCCCCTTAGAGGTTTTCCAGGCACGTCCAACTGGGAGGAGACACCGGGGCAGACCCAGAACCCGCTGGAGAGATTATATATCTCGTCTGGCCTGGGAACGCCTCGGGATCCCCCAGGATGTACTAGAGTGTGGCTGGAGAGAAGGAAGCCTGGGGGGCCCTGCTTAGCCGGCTGCCACCGCGACCCGGCCCCGGATAAGCGGACGAGAATGGATGGATGAATGGACAATATATTGCTGTCGGTACAGTAAGATTTTGACAGAACAAGTTTCAAGCACTCCTGAGTGCTAGCTTGACCCCTTGCTGGTAAACAGCAAGATGCTAGAATAAGATGCTACACAATGCTAATTACGGCTTTTCAGTGCTGGGACGTACTAACATACAAGAACATACAAGATGCTACACAATGCAAAGTACTAGTAGTACGACTACAATTACAAAAACGTAAGTCATAAACTATATTTATTTCTTGTCAATCAACCTGATGGATGACTGGACTCACTGTGTGGGTGCAGAAAGAAAAAAGTTCAACCCCCTCAGATAACCACATGTCCACCCCCCTCCACACACACACACACACACACACACACACACACACACACACACACACACACACACACACACCAGGAACGGCTTCCCCAAGCAGACGGCGGCCCAGCTGATCCTGAAGGCCATCTCCAGTTACTTCGTGGCCACCATGTCCTCCACCATCAAGACGGTGTACTTTGTGCTGTTTGACAGCGAGAGCATCGGCATCTACGTGCAGGAGATGGCCAAGCTGGAGACCAGTTAAGCCCCCACACCCCCCACTTTTTACCTTTCTTTTTAGTTCTGCGCCACCCCCGAAGGTATATAAAAAAAAAAAACATGTGTCTAAGTGTGAATTATTTATGTATCCACCCCCCCCCCCCCCCCATATCTGTGTGTGTTTGTTTGGGGTTTTTTGGGTTGCTTTTTATCGTTTGACCTTTTGGAAACAAAAACGAGGAAAAGTGTAACATTAATTTGTTCACGTTTATGATGTATACTTTTCAGAGAAGAGAACTACATTTGAGAGGTGTAAAGATGATTTATTATGATGATAATGCCATTATAAGGTTTTTTGAGAAAGCCATTACGGGTTAATGCATGTAATAATAATAATAAATACTAAATATAGCTATCCTCTTTCTTTAAACATACAAAAACACAAAAACATTGTGTTTTTTTATATTTTAAAAATTATACTGACAAAACGGTGTGCCACGTTTGGTTCTCAAGGAACATTTAGTCTCTGGTGTCTTGTTCTTTAGTCTTATTTTGCTTTTTTCCTCAGTTACATGCTGATGAAACGTCACTTTTTGTTTGCACTTTTGTTTTGGATTCCTTGTAAGGTTCTACACTTTAAAGACTTTGTCTGATTGATTTATTGCACTAATAGTCTGTGTTGTGTGTGCCCATCAATGTTTATGTAGAGTATTTGTGAGACATTTGTGAGTTGAGTTAAAAGAACAGTGACAAATCTTAATTTTCTATTATCCTTGAAGGCATATGAAATTTTAAATGGGAGATGTTTTGTCATTGCCATTTGATTGCTAGGAAAAGAAGAAAATAAATATTTGTATAATTTAGACGTTTTCTTTTCATCCTTGCTGGGGGCTCCTCCAACAGTGGCCGCTAGATGGCGCGCTATACTCAACAATGAGATCTTCATCACGTGAACGTCCACACACACATCAGTTGATTTGAGTTGGCTTCAATTAGGAACACGATGTGGATGCACACCAGAGAAAAATTGTGATGCTGCATTTGGACTTTTCGATAACTTTCTTATTATCAATGTAAATTGCTTTCTAATAATTACACACAAGGTCTGTACACAGTCCAAAAATATAAAAAAAATGCCTTTCAAAATGTGTGTTTGTGTTTAATCTGTAAAATTATCGCACACAAAAACTTTTTTTAATCATATAATTGCCTACTTCACTAAAACGAAGTCACATTTTCTGTGTGTAGCTAGTCCTGTAAGTGTTAATCTTTTCACCACTATTGTGTGAATTATGTTAATGTGGAGTGTAGACCGCTGTAGTCCTGTCTTAATGTAGACCAGTGTAGTCCTGTCTTAATGTAGACCAGTGTAGTCCTGTCTTAATGTAGACCAGTGTAGTCCTGTCTTAGTGTAGACCAGTGTCGTCCTGTCTTAATGTAGACCAGTGTAGTCCTGTCTTAATGTAGACCAGTGTAGTCCTGTCTTAATGTAGACCAGTGTCGTCCTGTCTTAGTGTAGACCAGTGTAGTCCTGTCTTAGTGTAGACCAGTGTCGTCCTGTCTTAGTGTAGACCGCTTCCATATCCATATCTTGTTTCCCCGAAAGTAAATTGGCATGAGTCAGCATCAGATTTGAATCAGTTCTCACCTATTTACAAAGAATACAACTTATTGCTAAATTGTATGTACAGGGTCATGTATATACTGTATATCATAACCATAAATATACCAGAATGCAGCTTTGTGTTGTGTTGATGATGAAGAGAGACACGCAGGGCCCAAATTGAGCCATACATGATCAATATGCCTCAATTTGGGCCCTACGGAATCTCTTCAAAACCTCCTACCAATACAAACTGCTGCATGCAGCTTCTGAACACGTCTCATCACACAGAGGCTGTGTGTGTGTGTGTGTGTGTGTGTGCGCGCGTGCGTGTGTGGAGGAACCCCATGTTAAATGTAGGCCTACACATGACTGCTGCAGAAGTGGTTATGCAGGCATGTATACTGTACATGTGCACAGGTCTATTGGCGGACAGTGGCTGCATACGTTCTTTATTTTCCACGTCCATTGTCTAAAATACACAAAATGACTTGAAACAAGGGCCTCCCCACCCCCCGAGGGCTCCACTACCTGGGTGTGTTGTTGTTGCTTCTGCTGGTGTCCCGATGGTGGTGATGGTGGTGGTACTGGTGGTGGTACTGGTGGTGGTGGTGGTTTGTCGTTGTGCTCACCAGAGGCGCAGCCACAGAGTACAGGGGCCCCCGCCGGCCCAGGGCCCATCCTGGGACACAGTTAGCCGGAAGCTCTGAAGACAGAGGGGGGAGTCAGCTGGGGGTCATTTTCCCAGCCAGCCAGGGAGCCAGGGTCCTGCTGGACCTCCTCGGAGGCCGCCCCTCTGAGCCCTAATCCCCAGGAAATACACGCAGGTCCACCCCACAGCCCCCCCTCGGCCTCGCTTTCCCTCCATCCAGCCTCGGCTCTCTCTCTCTTCTCTCTCTCTCTCTCCCTCTCCCTCTCCCTTCCCTCTCCCTCCCCCTCCCCCTGTCCTCCTCACAGGCAGAAAAGCTCTGTAAATTCAAATCATCTGTAGGACAGACGAGGGCCAATCTGAGCGCTGGACTTTTCACAGAGAGAGAGAGATGCAGATTAAATTGTATTCTTTGCACGAAAAACTCTGAGGAGGGGGGGGGGGATGGAGTGAAAGAGACCCAGTAAAAAAAACCCAATAAAATAAAGCAAACACAGTGGAAGATCAAGGAGGAGAGAGAGATGTGTGTGTGTGTGTGTGTGTGAGAGACTCTTTTTTTTCAACTCTGTTCACGAGTAAAGAATGTAAAGTTCATCGTGGCTCTAAATGAAAAGTTAAAGTGGAACCTTTCCTCTGGCGTCTGAAGGCGACAGCAGAGCGCTGGGTTCATCACCTGCTTAGCGGTGTCAGCGCCGTGGCGTTCACAGCAGACGAGTTCATCTCAACCAATCTGTTTCGGGGAGAGACAAAAGTTCAATTTCTGTCCTTGGTTTGAATGTTGTGTCTGAATTATTCACCAGTTGTAACGTCATACGGTATGACTAGTTAATAATACGGAGCCTTTCCACATACATTCTCCATGGCTGCAGATAAATTGGTTTTCAAGCTGAGAGAAAGCGACAGGCTTTTTGTGAAGGATGTTTGTATGTGGGAGATGTTTGTGTGTGGGGGTGGAAACTACTCTATGTGTGTGTGTGGTGTGTGTGTGTGTGTGTGCATGTTTCTCAGTGCATGGGAGTGTGTTACCCCTTCACCTTATGTGTGTATTCATGAATGTTTCCGTGCACGCATGTGTAAGAGTGCGTTTGTATATGTGTGTGTGTGTGTGTGTGTGTGTGTGTGTGTGGGCGGGCAGCGGACGGGTGGGCGTGTCTGTCTGTCTGTTAATATACTTTAAACAGTAGTTTCTGGTTGTGCCCTGAGTTGGCGCAGATTCTGATGTGGTTGGACACAAAGTCATATGAGAACCTCAACAAATTCCAAAAACTCTGTGGCTGGATTTACACACAAGAAGAAAGTAACCCTCACTTTCAACCTTGGACCAACTAAAGCCATTTTCCATTTTATCATTATTGTTGCCATCTTAACAAAGAGAAAGCCACCAGTTACAGTTTACGCTGCACCATAGGACACAAATAATGGCAATGATTGCTTATTAATTTGTATTACTCAAGCTTATAATAATAATAGTAGCATATTTACATTTTTACCAAATGTGAGCAATTGTTTTGTCAACATGTGTTGAATGAATTACGGTGTGAACAAAATCTATTTCATGTTGGTTGAACAAAATCTATTTCATGTTGGTTGCTGTTGCCAAGCAGGAAGTGCAAGCGGAAGGTTTGGTTTCTTTTGTGGACCTCCACAACACTGGAAGGTCTGGAAGTAAAATTACAAGAAAAAATAAAACAAAAAAAAGCCGGCAGAGGTGTCTTCCTCGTTATTTTCCCGGTCTTGAGATAACAGTGTTGGAGATGAGGCAGAGGCCTTCCGGCGTCGTTCCGCACCATGTAGCCATCAGAACATGTCGGCCGGCTCCACCTTTACTTTAACCCCCCACTCTCCCACCCCGCCCCCCCACCCCCCACCCCTCACAGCCCCCTCCTCGCGGCTCCTCATCTCCGCCATCTGGGATTATCGCGATGCGGCTAAAGATGGCCGCTGAAAACACACTTCCACACCGACGTCCTGCTCTCGCCGTGTCGCTCCGGGCCCACCGCCGCCCCTACGACCAAAATAAACCGTAGCGCTCCCACACACATGGGAGACACGGGAGAGGGCCGCTGTTTCCTCCACCCACACCCCGCTGGCCCGCCCCCTCGGGCACCGCTACGGGGTGAGGTCAGACGTGGACGCGGCCACATCTACTGTCGGGTCGCTTAGCGGAGGAAACCCGATCGCTGGGTCCGCTTTTGATGGCCTGATTCCCCGGCTTAGGAGAATAAATTAAAGGCAATCCCCGGCCTAGGCCTGGGCTGCAATATGGCAGAGTGTACTGATTTAAGATGGATTCCCCCTTGGCTCTCCCTCATGCGGTCCAACCTCCCTCACCCGCCTCACCCCTACGAGGGAAGGGAGGAAAATTAAGTTGCGTTTGAGTTTTTACAGAAAAGCTGCAAAGCTGAGCCCAGATGTCACGCAGTCCCAGCAGTCACAATAGGATGATGCTGTGTGTGTGTGCGTGTGTGTGCATGCATGTGTTTGTGTGTGTGTGTGTGTGTGTGTGTGCGTGCCTGTTTGCATGTTTTGGACTTGGTGATGCTACGTCTTCCACGCCTTGGCTGTTATAGAAAGCAGAGCTTCAGTCCAGAGCTGCTACGGCACTGAGTTTATCCCACCTTAAGACGTTACAATCCATCTTATCTCACACACACACACACAACACACACACACACACACACACACACACACACACACACACACACACACACACACACACATACACACACCACACACACACACACACGCACACTTGGTGACAGGGTCTCAGGAATCAGAGCTGTGTATGCTCACATCCAACGGCCTGGTTGGTTCGGGGGCTCAGAATCCTGTGTGAGACGGCTGCTCTGAACCCGACCCACCCTATCAACATGTGTTGAATGAATTACGGTGTGAACAAAATCTATTTCATGTTGGTTGAACAAAATCTATTTCATGTTGGTTGCTGTTGCCAAGCAGGAAGTGCAAGCGGAAGGTTTGGTTTCTTTTGTGGACCTCCACAACACTGGAAGGTTGGAAGTAAAATTACAAGAAAAAATAAAACTAAAAAAAGCCGGCAGAGGTGTCTTCCTCGTTATTTTCCCGGTCTTGAGATAACAGTGTTGGAGATGAGGCAGAGGCCTTCCGGCGTCGTTCCTCACCATGTAGCCATCAGAACATGTCGGCCGGCTCCACCTTTACTTTAACCCCCCACTCTCCCACCCCGCCCCCCCCACCCCACCCCTCACAGCCCCCTCCTCGCGGCTCCTCATCTCCGGCCATCTGGGATTATCGCGATGCGGCTAAAGATGGCCGCTGAAACACACTTTCCACACCACGTCCTGCTCTCGCCGTTCGCTCCGGGCCCACCGCCGCCCCTACGACCAAAATAAACCGTAGCGCTCCCACACACATGGGAGACACGGGAGAGGGCGCTGTTTCCTCCACCCACACCCCGCTGGCCCGCCCCCTCGGCACCGCTACGGGGTGAGGTCAGACGTGGACGCGGCCACATCTAACTGTCGGGTCGCTCTAGCGGAGGAAACCCGATCGCTGGGTCCGCTTTTGATGGCCTGATTCCCCGGCTTAGGAGAATAAATTAAAGGCAATCCCCCGCCTAGGCTGGGCTTGCCAATATGGCAGAGTGTACTGATTTAAGATGGATTCCCCCTTGGCTCTCCCTCATGCGGTCCAACCTCCCTCACCCGCCTCACCCCTACGAGGGAAGGGAGGAAAATTAAGTTGCGTTTGAGTTTTTACAGAAAAGCTGCAAAGCTGAGCCCAGATGTCACGCAGTCCCAGCAGTCACAATAGGATGATGCTGTGTGTGTGTGCGTGTGTGTGCATGCATGTGTTTGTGTGTGTGTGTGTGTGTGTGTGCGTGCCTGTTTGCATGTTTTGGACTTGGTGATGCTACGTACTTCCACAGCTCTTGGCTGTTTAGAGGGGGGGGGGGGTTGATAGGGTGGGTCGGGTTCAGAGCAGCCGTCTCACACAGGATTCTGAGCCCCCGAAACCAACCAGGCCGTTGGATGCGAGCATACACAGCTCTGATTCCTGAGACCCTGTCACCAAGTGTGCGTGTGTGTGTGTGTGTGTGTGTGTGTGTGGTGTTGTGTGTGTGTGTGTGTGTGTGTGTGTGTGTGTGTGTGTGTGTGTGTGTGTGTGTGTGTGTGTGTGTGTGTGTGTGTGTGTGAGATAAGATGGATTGTAACGTCTTAAGGTGGGATAAACTCAGTGCCGTAGCAGCTCTGGACTGAAGCTCTGCTTTCTATATAAGCAGCATAAGGGTGTCTGAGCGGGTGGGTTCTAAGACAGGACAACAGTGGTCTACACTAAGACAGGACTACAGCGGTCTACACTAAGACAGGACTAAAGCGGTCTACACTAAGACAGGACTACACCGGTCTACATTAAGACAGGCCTACACCAGTCTACACAGACAGGACTACACTGGTCTACACTAAGACAGGACTACACTGGTCTACACTAAGAGAGGACTACAGCGGTCTACATTAGGTCTACACAGGTGTCTGCAGCACGAAGACAATTGATAACCAAAGTCCCTGTCCCAGAAGCATTCTCCTCCAGTGTATATTACATCAGCCAGCAGCACGATACCAAGCTGCTCCGCGCACACATCCCAGAAACCACTCAATGACTTGTTAGTGATCTATTACCTATTAAAACAAAAAAGATATCAGTCTTGTTATTAGTTGCACCATCTAATAAGATCATGTAATACTTTTTTTGATGCCTGACGGGACATTGGGTACGATATAGTGTATCAATATATTTGACCAATATCAATGTATATGTTCCATTCTATTTTGCATGCACACCATCATGGCTGTGTTCCCACAGTGGCTGGCTGCTTGTAGACCGGTTCCCCCGGCAACACGCAGGCCAGGCTTTTATCACATGGGAACAGCAGGACAGGGTCAAGTAATGTATCACTGGACAGCTGTAAATTGTTTACTGATGGACTTTTATTGGACTTTTTAGAGTCCTATAGGGTGACATGGAGGTTATTCTGAGCTCATACATAGCCAGACAAGCGCACATGTGTACACACACACACACACACACGCTCAGACATACTGTAAATAGAAAAACATTGATACACGTGTGTTCACACATGCATACATACCTACACACACACACACACACACACACACACACACACACACAACACACACACACACACACACACACACACACACACACACACACACACACACTGCCCTATCCCCAACCTGTTTGGGTCTGTGGGGTTAATCTGTGGGCCAGATCAAAGGGTCACGACCAGGGGAGATAAACCCACAGGCCTGAAGGATGCTGGTCCACTCCCCTATACATATATAGTGTATATATTATATATATATATATATAGATCATATCTGCAAATGATAAAGCCCTGCCATGACGGGTAGCAGCTGACTGAGTAGCCCTGAAGGATTGTGGGTAGGATAGGGTAGGATTTGTGCAAAGGAACTGTTGAGGGGAGGTAGAGGTGTTGGGTCTCTCTCTCTCTCTCTCTCTCTCCTCTCCACATCAGACTTCACTCAAAGGGCCTCAGATAAAAGAGGCTTCACCTCTGACAGCAGCCCAGCGGTCTACAGATCACGTTGCTTCAACACACAACCCTCTCTCGCTCTCTCACACACACACATACACACACACACAGACAACAATAATATATATATACAAATAATTGAATAAATGAATGAATAAAAAAATTATAAGAATGATATAACTCCTCCTCCAGATGAAATATAAGACAATGAACAGAGCAATATCATGTGCAATATTACCTTTCAACATCATGTGTATTGTTCTCAGTATTACGTGCAATATTAATATTACTGCTCAACATCATGTGCAATACTCTCAATATCATGTGCTATATTATTAATGTTATTAATATCATGTTACCTATAAATATTACATGTAATACTACCTCATCATCTCCTCTCATCATCATGTGCAATATGCTTAATGTCATGTGCAATACTTCTTCTCAATATTATCCTTGCATTATTACCACGCTGCATTACCTTTCATCATGCAATATTCTTAATATTCTATCATGTGCAATACTTCCTCTAACCATTATTATTATTACCGTTTTATTACACTTCAATTATTGCCAAATTGTTTCCAAATATTTTATCTTGCCTATATTTTTATACTTCTCCTAGGACTTAGACCTACTGTAAATTTGTAAATATGTTATTTTATTTTAATGTATCTATTGTTTTATTGTATTGCTATGCAACCTGCGACAAGAATTTCCTTCGGGATTAATAAAGTTCTATATTGTCTTATCTTAAAGGAATGAGATCCAGCCAGGAGTTCAGAGTTGTTAGTTGTGCGTTGATGTTAAATGGGAAGTGGAGCATCGCTGGCTTGTTGCTGCCTGCGTCGTCGCGTCTCAGGCGGTGAAGAGAGCGGCTCAATAGAGCTGACGAGTCATCGCCTCCGACACACCAACTAAAGGGCATCAAAGCGTGGAGGTTCACCATGCAGAGAGACACCGTGTGTGGGGGGCAGAGAGAGAGACAGAGACAGAGAGACAGAGAGACAGACAGAGACAGAGAGACAGAGACAGAGAGACAGAGAGAGACAGAGAGACAGCCATACAGAGAGAGAGAGAGAGACAGAGAGGACAAAAGGAGAAACATCATAAGGATGTGGGCGCAGTAAGTGAAGCGGAAAAAACGGGTTGAAAGAAACCAAAAACGATTTCCCACCTTCACATGATGAAACATCTGGCCTCATCTTTGCTTATGTGTGTAAGTGCACATATGTGTGTGCGTGTGTGTGTGTGTTTGCTGTTGACACACTCAGAGACGGGAACACCTCCTCAGTGAACCTCTTGGTTTTCTTTGTCAAGCCGCGTTCATTCATCCCTCGCTCCCGACCTGACCGTACCTGCACAGGTGCCTGCTGGGAGTCGGCTGGAGGCGTTGTGGGGGAGGGGGGGGAGGGGGGGGGGGGGGATGGGATGCGGGTGTGAGTGTGTGTGTGGGAGGGGGTGGGGGGGATATCGCCCCGTGGCTAATTGGGATCCCAACCTCCTTCAGAGGAGCAGGAGGCTCCCCCCCCCCCTCCCCACTCCACGCCAGCTTTGACACCTTCAGAAAGAGACGGCTGGCTCCCAGGCCCCCCACCCAGGATGAGAGGACAAGGTGTGTGTGTGTGTGTGTGTAGGGGGGATTTAGAAGAGAACAAGGGTGGGGTAGGGAGTGGGGGGGGGGGGGGGGTTGATGGGTACCTACCTCAGGGCCAACTCCTCGGCGCCCGTGCGACTCCACTCTGTCTGTGCGTGTTCACTACTCACATCCGTTGTGGCGTGGTGTGTGTGCGTCTCGGTGTGTGTTTACGTGTGTGTGTGTCTGTGTATGTTCCCGTATGTATATTATGCGTACATATTTTGTGTGTTTGGGTGTCATGGCAACTGAGCACCGTTGCCGTGGTTGTTGGGGTTTTTTTTTTGTTTCGAGGCAATCCTGTCGTTGGCTCTGTCTTTGTTGTGTCAAACAGGATGTGATGCAGGGAGGAACCAACAGACAGGTGTCAAGAGGGTAATTGTTTCAGAGTTTTCACTCCGCCATTCAAATACGCGCCAATGCAATGTGGAAAACGTTTTGGAAGCAGGGAAGGAAGCATTTAGGAAAGGTTAAGCAAATACTAACACTGCAGGGTGACTCACTGACTGTAGATGCAGCACTCTCTCCATCGCTGTGACCTCAGGTCTCCAGGCTACGCACAGTGGGCCAATATCCTCACTTTAACGCACACACATACACACACACACACACACACACTACCTCGCTACCGAGATACAAAGAGACACACACACATGTTCACCCATGCATGCACACATGCGCACACACACACGCACACACACACGCACATACACACATACACACACAGACACACAAGCAACACACACAAGCACACACACACAAACCCATGCATACACACACACACACACACACGCATACACACACACATGCACACACACACACCACGCATACACACACACACAAGCACACACACACACACATGCATACACACACATGCACACGCACACAGACACACACATACAAAACCCTTGAGACAACAATTCTAAACAACAACAAACAGTTTGCTTCGCCCAGGTGATGACTGCATCCTTGACCCGTGTTCACAATGATTTACAGAATCATAGACAACAACCCACAAACAACTCAATCGACTTGGGGAGATTGTTTTCCCTCTAAAGCGCTTCTTCCTGCGGAGAGTTAAAAAGACAAGAAATCCAACTGTGAGGAGAAACGACGTGATGAGGCCGCAGTGGACGACCCAGCAGGTGGGGAGAGAAGCTTCAGCTGGGAGCGGGCCCTCGCTGAGGGGCCGCAGCGAGGGCCCATGTGAAAAGCGTTAGCACTAACCAGTTCCAAGCCCAGCCGTCGGGGCCAGCTCTCCGTGAGTCCACACGCAGGGCAATATGAAGGGACTCTTGAGGAGGATGTCGAAGATATTTGTTGAAAGATGGATTCAGTTGATGCAGAAGGCAAATTAAACCCAAAGTCAACATGCCCTTCAATCCCGCCAGCTTTCACAAACAGTGATTTGACACCGAGGATCAATGGTGAACTTTTGCCCCTTTTCCATGGTCACTGTACGCCGCGGTACGCCGCGTACGGCCGCGGTATTTGCGTGTTTCCACTAGCACGTAGTACCTGATATCAGGTACTATTTGGTATCACTCTGCCCCTGGTTCCAAGCCCAGCCGAAGCGGTACTATGACGTGACGTCAGCCGACTGCCTTCCACTGATTGGCCGACGAGTGTCGTCACTGGGAGCGTCATAAGCGCGCGACGACCGACCAGACATAAATAAACACGAGACTCGACCACACCACTTTTTAAAACTGACTTTAAAAAAAAAATATATAATAATAATAATACACAATACACAAACGCTTCGGTGTCCTCCATTGTTGTGTTGTTGTTGTTCTGGTCTTCCGGTTTTGTGCGTGGCTTGGCGCGGTGTAAATGACGTCACGGCAGTTCGCGCAGCCGTGGTTTATGACGACCCCGCCCCACGTCGAGGAGGTACTCAGTTGTAATGGAAACAGACCCGAAAAGTACCAATGCGTGCCGTAACGCACCGTACCGCAGCGTACAGTGACATGGAAAAGGGGCATTAGTCTCTCCAGTGAACCCCTCCTGGGGGGGAGGGGTAGACATCTGACCAGAATTCAGAGGAAGGCCTGAAATTAGTTTTTCAAAAAAATACAAAAAATAAATAGTTTGGGCCTGTAGAAAAGAAGCAGTGTTTAACCAGCGGGCCAGGCGCTTGTGTGGACCGTTGAAAAGTAGAAGATGTGTAAAGGTAGAAAGAGTATAAGGAGGGCGCATTCCAATCCAATAGCTACTCCGGCTAATTTAGCTAATTAGTTCCACCCCCCGGTTGGATCTGTGTTACTTGGGGCCATCAGCCGTTGTGAATCTAGCAGCCTCTGTAGCGATGTTGACACGTTGTTAGAAGAGGCTAAGAGGTGAATTAAGTTAGGGACTGCTCTGAGACATGGTGGAGGTATGCAGGCTGCCCTCCCACTCCCTCTGCAGCAGTATTAAGGTTCAGGCTCTGGCTGAACTCTCTGACACATGGGTTCTATGTCATGGAACAACTATTCTACAAAGGTAAACAACAACAAGTGTTTGCACTCAAATAGCAGCTGATACTAATTCTCGTTGTTTATGTTCAGTGTTTGTTTTGTAGCTTTGGGTAAATCTGCATAGCAGCATAGCTACCTGATGCAAAGTCCATGCGGTTTATTAATGTTGATTATTCTATCCTGAATACATGGAATGTGTCTGGCCCTGCCTGTTTCTCTCCGTCCCCAGGCATTGTGATGAGTTTGGTCTGTCTGTGAACGTTATCAGAGATATTTAGACTTTGGCTTCTCGCTTGGTGCCTGCCTAGTGCCGACCCTGCGTTAATGCACATGCCGGCATGACTGGATAGCGCTGTTGTTACGTCTGCGTACGTTTAGCATGTTAGCTAAAACGGATTGCAGGAGCTACAATTAAACATGAGTGGTCTTGGAAGGGCAAAGGTCAATATATTCTCTCTGGGTCTTGCCACCCTCTCTGCCTCCAATTCTGGTGACACGATTCCAGTTGCCATGACATAGAGTTTCATTTCATTTCATTCGTTTAACTATATTTAAATGATTATCAGCTCAATAAAAAAAAATAGAATAATATATAAGATAAACACTTTTCACTGATTGCTAAACATGTTAAACACTGAGGTAAGTGAGTGGTTTCCACCACGACAGACACAAGTTTGACAAATGCGATCAGGAATGCAGTCAAGTGGATTTGTGTTGTTCACACTTCAGTGAAACACCACTAAAGTGTGTCATCTGTAGTTTAATGCACAAGTGTTCACATCTGTACCTTCTGCTTTGCTGTGATAGGTTGTGATGCGATCACCCATAACCTATTTGAAGACGAGAGTTAAATCCAAAATCCATTGTTTAACCAGACAGACGTACAGACATGCAGACGGACAGACAGACAGGCAGGCGGACAGCAGACAGACTGTGTGAGAGTTTTGTCTCGCTGGAGACAGATTATGTCTTCCTGGGGAAGATTGACAAACCTGTCTGACCTGGTGGTCTCTGTTCCGGAGGGGTTGACTCTGGACCAATGAAAACGGTGTGTGTGTGTGTGTGTGTGTGTGTTTGTGTGTTTGTGTGTGTTTGTGTGTGTGTGCATGCATGTGTGTGTCTCTGTGTGTGTGTGTATATGTGTGTGTGTACATGCGTGGGTGCATGTGTATGTGTGTGTGACGTGTGTGTGTGTGTGTGCATATGTGCATGCGTGGGTGGGTGCATGTGTGTGTGTGTGTGTGTGTGTTTGACATGTGTCTGTATCTGTGTGTGTGTGTGTGTGTGTCTTGTGTGTGTGTGTGCGTGTGTGCGTGTGTGTTGTGGTCTGGGCCGCGTGGTGTGCAGCTGTCTTCCTTCTGGA
>PIJE02000007.1:1449618-1454549 GCA_002895965.2 Coryphaenoides rupestris | reverse complement strand
TTCAACAGAACAACACTTCGGTGTTATTTTGGACTCGGCGGCTCATTTATCTATCTATCTATCTATCTATCTATCTATCCATCTATCTATCTATCTATCTATCTATCTATCTATGTATCTATCCATCTATCTATGTAGTGTGGATGTTTGCAAGCGGAAACGTGTCTAGTAAGTAGTAGTTGATCAGAGATAATGGAGGTGCTGGGCTGTTTGTGCAGAGGCTTGGACTGGAGCTCACAGCTTCCATTAGCATGATGACTTCACCTAGGTGGTCCAAGGCCTGACGAGAAACGCCTCTCCCGCTGGAGGGTTTTCTCACCGTTGTTTGGACATGAATCGTAAATTCAAATTCATTAAACTCAACGGATACAAATTTTTGTTTTTACAGTTCAAAATATATTTAAATTGAGTCACTGGAGTTGGGCCTTTTGCTGTGTTCGTGGTGAGTACAGAAAATGTAAATTGCAATCATTTTCTAAATGTTTGCATCTGAGCGAGCGTCGGCTAATCCTTGTGCCAAACCAGAACATATTAGCAGATTTTCTTTTGACATATTTGATATTTGAC
Organism: Coryphaenoides rupestris; assembly: GCA_002895965.2. NCBI lineage: Eukaryota > Metazoa > Chordata > Actinopteri > Gadiformes > Macrouridae > Coryphaenoides > Coryphaenoides rupestris. Next base: position 1,453,982 of record PIJE02000007.1, on the reverse strand, counting down.
ATATTAAATATGTTTATATTATAGTTTACTATAGTTAACTTGATGTTTGTTCATTCAATATCTGAAATTATGTGTACTGAATAATTCAGAATAATTCATAACTAATATATATTTATAATTGTGAATAATGAAATGATTATTTTCATTTACTATTCGTTTAATTGTTCTTTAAAATGCAAAAAACCTTCATATATGTGGCTTTACACACACACACACACACACACACACACACAAACATGGATGGATGCACACACACACACACACTCACACATACAAAACAAAACAAGACAACAACACAATGAAGGGTAGCCCAGAAGCTGATAGGCCTGCGCTGCGCTGCCTGGTCCATGCTGCCTGCGTCCAGCCACTCATTGTGTGTGTGGAGTCCGCTGTAACAGGAGAGTGGTCTAGACTGGCTGGCTACCGCCGCTAATCCTCAGGAACACTCGGCTGCTGAATCAATCTGGAACCAGATCCCCCCCGTCACACCGGTTAGCTGCCTAGCCTTTCACAGTGTATTCACCAACACACACACTCACACACACACACACACACACACACACACACCTTCATCGATACAAAAGCCTTGCGTAATTTGCGCAGATGGGAATTACTGCTATAATGCTACTACTACACCTAGTACTAATACTAATTCTATAATACTCTTAATACTACCAACACTAGTGCTGCTGCTACTATCACTACCAGTACTACGAGAACTATGAACTACCAACACCCCTAATCATAATGACTGTCTTCATAAAAATGTGGGCAGTTCAAGAAATATTAGATATTACATACAGTAAATATTTAATATACATATTATGTATTAGATACAAATCAACTCCATTCATATACAGGATTTAGCAACTATCATTATTATATTATTAATCATGTGTCATTCAATTTGTGAAATTAAATCCATTGGCCAAATAGAACAGAGACAGACAATAAACGATTTCTCAAGTTCCTGATGAATTTCATATGCGTGTGTGTCACAGGTGTGTGTCACAGCAGCTGACCAATGGGCTCGTCCGTGTGTCTAGACCGAGGAGAGCATCCTTCTGAGGGGCTGACAGAACTCCCATCAAGCTCCCAGGAACATTCTAGAACATGACACCCGGCGACGTGGACAGAAAAGGAAGACACACACACACATGGCAGCAGATGGTACCTGACAGCCAGACATGATCAAATTGTTGCTTCGGTCAAATCTCTGTTCCCTCTCTGTCTCTCCCCATCCATATCTGCCTTTTATCTCCCTGCTTCCCTTACCCAGGGCAATTATTTCTTGGAAAACTAATCCTTCTGAAATTAAAACTGACATACAGGATCAGTTAACTGCCTGGAAAAACAGAGATGAGGTTTTGGTTATATTTTTATATGTAGAATTAAGATAAACTTTTATTTATGTAGATACTGTATAGTATCTTTATATAGAAAAAAGGAATATATATATATATATTAGGGCCAGGACTTTAACGCGTTAATTACGATTAATTAATTACAGAAAAAAGAACGCGTTAAAACTAATTAAGGCATTTTAATTGCACTTTATTTTTGCACTCCAAACACCACAGAACGTTTCTCAGTGGACGAATTGTAGGCTCAAATATGGACGCACCGGAAGAGACCGTTTTTTGTTGTTGTTGTTACCATTTTAGATGGTAGAAATGGCACTTTAACTGTTGGTGTGTGTAGCTAAAATAAACAGGATTTTGCTGCTTAAACTGTATATGTCTATTCATTGATTCACTCGTACACCAAAAATCCATTTGAATTGAAAAATGTTGTTTCTCGTGTCAAATATTGATATGCGATTAATTGCGATTAATTAATTAATTACAAACCCTCTAATTAATTTGAAAAAAAGAAGGTATCGAGTCCCACCACTAATATATATACTCTATATATATATATATATATATATATATATACATATACAGTATATACCTTTTTTCTATTAAAAGTCTGATATAATCATAAATATTAATTTTCAACAGCCTCTGAGCAGTGACTTGTCAAAATCATTACTAGCATACATTAGAACATACCTCCAGGTCCCTGTGGTGCAGTGTGAACATTTGTATAGAGAAACGGGTGCAACCAGAGTGAAACCAGATTATATATTGGAACACTGAAAGATAACGGAGGTGTGGGGTGGTCAGACCCCCAGTCCCTAGCTCATGGGCACTACGGAGAGTGATGACCATGGTAGTTTCTTTCATTCTCTCTCTTGGTCTCTCTATGTCTCTCTCTCTCTCTCTCTCTCTCTCTCTCTCTCTCTCTCTCTCTCTTTTTCTCTCCACCCACAAAGCTGCCCATGTGCAGTTGTAATATGATGTTGAATGGAGGAGAACCAAACACTGTGGCCGGCACTCTAATCCCTCTTGTGTTTCTTAAAGTGGGCCTCCTGTGTGGCTTGTAAGCCAGTTGTAAGTCCGTGTGACAAGCTACGGCCCGATCACCCGACAGCTCCAGCGTTTACATACAGTTAGACCGTCTCAGCCGCGTGCGGAACCTGCAGCTGGCTGCGGATCACAGCAGGGCATAACGCTGGAGAAAACCAACAGCGATATGTGTGAGCGTGTGGCGGATTCTCCTTCTCGCACAGTCAAACAACACATAACTCAGGATCAGCTATAGAGCCCTGCGAGATTACCAGGGACACCTTCAGTAAGAGCCTGCGATTCGCAGGGCCAATATCTTGTTGCTTTGCTATAGAGCTGAGTCCCCCTGTATTTAAGCCAGTGGATTCATGTATTTATTTACTTGCGAGGACTTGGATACATTAGGCTATATACAAACTGCTGCAAAGAACCAAAAGCCTGAATGAATGAGTGAATGTATTTCATGTGTATGTAATTAATTAGTAGGCCTACCAAATGCAACCAAACTCTGTAAAGTACCGTAGGCCTACTAATAACAGCCATGCTACACATTCAACAACACAGTAAAATAGTCTATATAGTCTATAACTAGTCTAGAAACATTTTCAGGGTGTATTGAGTTAAAGGTACAGCATGTGTAAAATGTATGTATTAGAATGGCATAAATTGTTGGCAATGAGACTGAATCACTCGTATTTAGCGATGATTTCTTTCATAAAAGGGAGTTTAGATAAATGAGATGAGACTTTCAGCTCCTTCTCTCCTCGCCGCAGAGCGCTATGAGGCGTTCGTTTGACGTATGCTACACATTTGGTTCCTGACGCGCTGCAAAGCAAAGCCAAAGTCCATGGGAGTGAAGGGTGATTGAGTTGTGTTTACACGACGACACCCTCCATTTCCTCTGGCCCGTGTCGCCCGCCCGCCGCTGTCTACTTCACCAGAGGACAGCTTGTTTTTCACGGCGCACCCCCCCCGGCCCCCCCGGCCCCCCCACCCCCGACAGCATAGTGTGGCCCCTCACTGCCGGGGGTTTAGCTGTCTGTGTATACGTGAAAAAGACATCGTTTAAAAAAAAAAAAAAAAATGTGTCCATCTGGTCACAATTCTTCTTCCTCTCCTTCTTCCTCGTCTTCGTCCTTCGTTCTCCTCATTTTTGCCATTGAAACTTTTTGTCATTCATTATATTGTTATTTATCATACATTTTTACATTTCCATTCACATTTAGGTCATTTGGCAGATGCTTTTATCCAAAGCGACTTACGAAGACATTTTTATTTATCGTGAAGTTATTATTATTCTGTAAGAATGACTACGTGTGATGCAGCAGAGATGTGTAGGCCGACACAATTGAAACAGGTCCACATCTCACTCTCTGTTTATCTCTCCATCTCCAGTACACCACCTCACACTCTATGCTCATGAAGTTCTCTCGGGATAATATTTTATATTTTAAACATTCTTCTTATCTTTATCTCTTTCTGTTTTCCTAAAAGTTTTTGTTTATTTTGTATTTAGTGATTTGACCGTATAGGAAAATAATTCTTCCAAAGAAAAATGTGTCCTATATGCGAAAAAAAACAAATAATTAATACACTAATATACGACAACATCGTACAACATCGACTTAACTGTATATATAAACATATGAATATCATTATGAATATTTTAGTAATTAATTACAAGTTTTTCTAAAAAGCAATAGAAAGTTTATTCCAGGGTGCTGGAGAGGAGGCTCCGGCCGATTGTCGAACCTCAGCTCCAGGAGGAACAATGCGGATTCCGTCCTGGCCGTGGAACAGTGGACCAGCTCTTTACCCTCGCAGGGTTGTTGGGGGGCGCATGGGAGTTTGCCCATCCAGTCTACATGTGCTTTGTGGACTTGGAGAAGGCCTATGACCGTGTCCCCCGGGGAATCATGTGGGGGGTACTACGGGAGTATGGGGTACCGGGGCCGTTGGTACGTGCCATTCGGT
>PIJE02000007.1:1437118-1444618 GCA_002895965.2 Coryphaenoides rupestris | reverse complement strand
AAAAATGTTGTTTCACGTGTCAAATATTGATATGCGATTAATGCGATTAATCAATTAATTACAAAGCCTCTCATTAATTTGAAAAAAATGTATCGAGTCCCACCACTAATATATATACTCTATATATATATATATATATATATATATATACATATACAGTATATACCTTTTTTCTATTAAAAGTCTGATATAATCATAAATATTAATTTTCAACAGCCTCTGAGCAGTGACTTGTCAAATCATTACTAGCATACATTAGAACATACCTCCAGTCCCTGTGGTGCAGTGTGAACATTTGTATAGAGAAACGGGTGCAACCAGAGTGAAACCAGATTATATATTGGAACACTGAAAGATAACGGAGGTGTGGGGTGGTCAGACCCCCAGTCCCTAGCTTCTAGGGCACTACGGAGAGTGATGACCATGGTAGTTTCTTTCATTCTCTCTTCTTGGTCTCTCTCTATGTCTCTCCTCATCTCTCTCTCTGCTCTCTCTCTCTCTCTCTCTCTCTCTCTCTCTCTCTCTCTCTCTCTCTCTCTCTCTCTTTTTTCTCTCCACCCACCAAAAGCTGGCCCATAGTGCAAGTTGTAATATGTTTGAAATGGAGGAAGACAAAACACTGTGGCCGGCACTCTAATCCCTCTTGTGTTCTTAAAGTGGGGCCTCCTGTGTGGCTTGTAAGCAGTTGTAAGTCCGTGTGACAGCTACGGCCCGATCACCCGACAGCTCCAGCGTTTACATACAGTTAGACCGTCTCAGCCGCGTGCGGAACCTGCAGCTGGCTGCGGATCACAGCAGGGCATAACGCTGGAGAAACCAACAGCGGATATGTGTGAGCGTGTGGCGGATTCTCCTTCTCGCACAGTCAAACAACACATAAACTCAGGATCTAGCTATAGAGCCCTGCGAGATTACCAGGGACACCTTCAGTAAGAGCCTGCGATTCGCCAGGGCCAATATCTTGTTGCTTTGCTATAGAGCTGAGTCCCCCTGTATTTAAGCCAGTGGATTCATGTATTTATTTACTTGCGAGGACTTGGATACATTAGGCTATATACCAAACTGCTGCAAAGAACCAAAAGCCTGAATGAATGAGTGAATGTATTCATGTGTATGTAATTAATTAGTAGCTACAAATGCAACCAAACTCTGTAAAGTACCGTAGGCCTACTAAATAACAGCCATGCTACACATTCAACAACACAGTAAAATAGTCTATATAGTCTATAACTAGTCTAGAAACATTTCAGGGTGTATTGAGTTAAAGGTACAGCATGTGTAAAATGTATGTATTAGAATGGCATAAAATTGTTGGCAATGAGACTGAATCACCTCGTATTTAGCGATGATTTCTTTCATAAAAGGGAGTTAGATAAATGAGATGAGACTTCAGCTCCTTCTCTCCTCGCCGCGGAGGGCTAATGAGGCGTTCGTTTGACGTATGGCTACACATTTGGTTCCTGACGCGCTGCAAAGCAAAGCCAAAGTCCATGGGAGTGAAGGGTGATTGAGTTGTGTTTACACGACGACACCCTCCATTTCCTCTGGCCCGTGTCGCCCGCCCGCCGCTGTCTACTTCACCAAGAGGACAGCTTGTTTTTTCACGGCGCACCCCCCCGCCGCCCCCGGCCCCCCACCCCCGACAGCATAGTGTGGCCCCTCACTGCCGGGGGTTTCAGCTGTCTGTGTATACGTGAAAAAGACATCGTTTAAAAAAAAAAAAAAAAATGTGTCCATCTGGGTCACAATTCTTCTTCTCTCCTTCTTCCTCGTCTTCGTCCTTCGTTCTCCTCATTTTTGCCATTGAAACTTTTTGTCATTCATTATATTGTTATTTATCATACATTTTTACATTTCCATTCACATTTAGGTCATTTTGGCAGATGCTTTTATCCAAAGCGACTTACGAAGACATTTTTATTTATCGTGAAGTTATTATTATTCTGTAAGAATGACTACGTGTGATGCAGCAGTCACTCTATGCTCATGAAGTTCTCTCGGGATAATATTTTATATTTTAAACATTCTTCTTATCTTTATCTCTTTCTGTTTTCCTAAAAGTTTTTGTTTATTTTGTATTTAGTGATTTGACCGTATAGGAAAATAATTCTTCCAAAGAAAAATGTGTCCTATATGCGAAAAAAAACGAATAATTAATACACTAATATACGACAACATCGTACAACATCGACTTAACTGTATATATAAACATATGAATATCATTATGAATATTTTAGTAATTAATTACAAGTTTTTCTAAAAAGCAATAGCTGACTAAGGCCATTTTCTGTATTTAATAATCTATATATCTATATATATCTATAAACTGTATATCTACAGTATATACAGTATATATATCTAGATGGTTATACATCACAGTTTAATGACAAATGAGTGTATGGTCACAACTGGCACCTACTGGTAAAGCTGTTTCCTCTCTCCTCCCTTCTCTCTCTTTCTCTCTCTCTCACTCTCTCGCTCTCGCGCTCTCTCTCTTTCTCGCCAGGCCCTCTCTCTATGATGTAATGAATCTCTTTAGAGGATGAAGTATATTCTTAGGGCTGGGCAAATACACACACACACACACACACACTCTCTCTCTCTCTCTCTCTCTCTCTCTCTCTCAGTTTACACCACGTAAAAGCCAATTTTGTGGAAGGGGAAGGCAGACACACACAGACTTATATTAATCAACCATCAAGAGTATTAAACGGAACACTTGCACATGCATACACACAACACCAATCACACACAGAATGCACACACTCACACGCAGACTACACTAATCTCACACACACATAACTTATTAATTAAATGACTTACATTGACATTATTTATCTAGCAAACCAATCATGTATAGTTATCCCATCCCTCTTGCCACCACACACACACATACACACACACGCACACGCACACACACACACACACACACACACACACACACACACACACACACACACACACACACACACACACAAACACAGAGATGCAGATAAATCACACTAGAGCTGACACACACTACAGACCCTGAGATGTTCTGACAATATGTTGATTATTTTCCCGCTTCAGTCAAGTCTGTGGTTCCAATTATGAGCGCGTGGCAGATCTGGAGTCACCACAGTCACACGATGGAAACGCAGACTCACCAGGGGATTCTTTCTGACAAGAGAATCTATGTGGAAAAATCCACCAGTGGTCATGTGCTCCAGCCAAATCACGTGACTCACTCTACATAATAAGAGATTAGATAAGATAAGATAAGATAAGATAGAACTTTATTAATCCCGAAGGAAATTATTGTGCCAGGTTGCATAGCAATAGAATAAAACAATAGAGAAATCAACAGAATAATACAAATAAACTAACAGATTTACAAATTTACAGTAGGTCTAAGTCCTAGTAGAAGTATAAATATAAAGGTGAAGTATAAAAATATATAGGCAAGATAAGATATTCAGTCCGCAAAAACAATTGGGGAATAATTGAAGTGTAATAAAACTGTAATAATAATAATGGTTAGAGGAAGTCAATGTAGCGTGGAGGTCGGGGACAGTACCTGTGGAATGGCAGGCCGGGGTGGTGGTCCCCATTTTCAAAAAAGGGGACCGGAGGGTGTGCTCCAACTATCACACTGCTCAGCCTCCCCGGGAAAGTTTATTCCAGGGTGCTGGAGAGGAGCTCTTTACCCTCGCAGGGTTGTTGGGGGGGGCATGGGAGTTTGCCCATCCAGTCTACATGTGCTTTGTGGACTTGGAGAAGGCCTATGACCGTGTCCCCGGGGAATCCTGTGGGGGGTACTACGGGAGTATGGGGTACCGGGGCCGTTGGTACGTGCCATTCGGTCCCTGTACGAACAAAGTGCGAGCTGTGTCCGTATTCTCAGCACAAAGTCAAGCACGTTCTCAGTGGGTGTTGGACTCCGCCAAGGTTGCCCCTTGTCACCGGTTCTGTTCGTGATCTTCACGGACAGAATCTCAAGGCGCAGCCGAGGTGAGGAGAGTGTCCGGTTTGGGGACCTCAGAATTGCATCTCTGCTCTTTGCAGATGATGTGGTTCTGTTGGCTACATCAGACTGTGACCTCCAGCATGCACTGGGGCGGTTTGCAGCCGAGTGTGAAGCGGTCGGGATGAGAGTCAGCACCTCCAAGTCTGAGGCCATGGTTCTCTGCCGGAAAACGGTGGAGTGTTCCCTCCGGGTTGGGAGTGAGTTGCTGCCTCAAGCGAAGGAGTTCAAGTATCTCGGGATCTTGTTCACGAGTGAGGGCAAAATGGAGCGGGAGATGGACAGACGGATTGGTGCAGCGTCTGCAGTGATGCGGGCGCTGTACCGGTCCGTTGTGGTGAAGAGGGAGCTGAGCCGGAAGGCGAAGCTCTCGATTTACTGGTCCATCTATGTTCCAACCCTCACCTATGGTCACGAGCTTTAGGTAGTGACCGAAAGAATGAGATCGCGGATACAAGCGGCCGAAATGAGTTTCCTCCGCAGGGTGGCTGGGCTCAGACTTCGGTTCGGGCATCTGATTAGGATGCCCCCCGGGCGTCTCCCTTTGGAGGTTTTCCGGGCACGTCCAACTGGGAGGAGACCCCGGGGCAGACCCAGAACCCGCTGGAGGGATTATATATCTCGTCTGGCCTGGGAACACCTCGGGACCCCCCAGGAGAGTGTGGCTGAGGAGAAGGAATCCTGGGGGGCCCTGCTTAGCCGGCTGCCACCGCGACCCGGCCCCGGATAAGCAGACATAAATGGATGGATGGATGGAGTATTGCACATGACATTAAGAATATTGCACATGATGATGAGAGTAGTATTGCAAGGTAATATTTAGAGGTAACATGAATTCACGTTAATTCACGTTATTTATTTTTTCTCTGATTAGCAAAACAGATCTACACCTGGTCATGTACCGTGCACCATGCCAGATAACAGAGAAAGAACGAGAGAACGAGAACGAGAGAGAGATAGAGAGAGAGAGAGAGAGTGTGAGAGAGAGAGAGATGGAGTCGAGAGCGTGAAAGAACATAAAAAGGAAACCATTGTGCAAAGAGAAATAGATGGTGTGTGTGTGTGTGTGTGTGTGTGTGTGTGTGTGTGTGTGTGTGTGTGTGTGTGTGTGTGTGTGTGTGTGTGTGTGTGTGTGTGTGTGTGTGTGTGTGTGTGTGTGTGTGTGCGTGCGTACGTGTGTGTATGTGTCTGTGTCTGTGCATGAGCGTGCATATGTGTGTGTGTGTTTGTGTGTGTGTGTGCTCATGCACTTGCGTGTGCACATGAACACACACACACACGTGCACATGTGCTCACAAGCACAACCCTCGTTTGGAACCGGGGTTCCTCTCTAATTGCTGGCCCATCTCATTGGGAAATTGCACCGTTTGGTAATTAATGGTCAATTAAGGTGGACATGGCCGTCCCAAATCCCCTGTAAGGTAGCAGATTAGTCCGCAGCTGGTCCACATCCAGGCCGCCTCTAGAGTTACCCCGCCAAGCTACGTCTGCCTCCGCAATGACAGCATTTATAAGAGATTGGTTTCATCCCTTGTGGCCTCCGCCGGACACATAGAGAGAAAGTGATACAGAGAGAGAGAGATGGAAAGGAGATAGAGACAGACAAGCAGAGACAGAGAGCGAGAGAGAGAGAGAGAGAGAGAGAGAGAGAGAGAGAGAGAGAGAGAGAGAGGTGGGACGGAGGTTCTGCAGCCATATTGTGGTGAATTTGTTTGATTACATGGCGGTAATTATGGACACTTTGTACGCAAAATGACTTTCAACATGCTTGCACACCACATGTGCGTGCACACACACACACTCACACACGCTGGAGGAAAGCATGTGTGGAATGCGTTCATCTGCAGATGTCTTCATCAGCGAGTGTATTATGTTTTTATTGATAACACATGGTTTTAAACCAGCCAATTTGTGCTCACACACCCATTTTTTACCAATGTGGTGAGGGTGAAAAGTGTGTGTGTGTGTGTGTGTGTGTGTATGTGTGTTTCTGTGTGTGTGTGTGTGTGCGTGCGTGTGTGTGTGTGTGAGTGGTTGACAAGGCCTCGTTGACTCCTGGGTGTGAGTTGTGTGTATTCTTGTATAATGGGCAGGCTTTCCAACCAGTGTTAGGTGCATTAGCTGGGTAAACATGCCGTGTGACCCCAGAGAGCTGCTCATAAGTGTGTCACCGTGTCATCCAGCCAATCAATAGCCTGCAGCAACAAACTCTTCTTCAGCTTCATCTGTTGACATGGCCAGTGGTTGAGCTGTTTGACTTTATGTACGTGATAGAGTGAGGTGGAGGCCCAGCTGGATGCACACGTGTGTACCAGTGTGTGTACATAGTATCAACAGATGTCTCTCTAATGCTATGTGTGTGAGTGTTTGTGTATGTATGTATGTATGTATGTATGTATGTATGTATGTATGTATGTATGTATGTATGTATGTATGTATGTATGTATGTATGTATGTATGTATGTATGTATGTACATTATATGCTGTAGCATAGCTATGGCTACAGTGCCAAATATGTGGCTTAGTTTGTGGCTCCTCCAAGGACACAGGCAGTCGTGGTGTTGAAAGTCCTGGTTTATTGCAAAGCTGTGATGTGGCTGAATTAACCTGTGGTGCACTGATTATTCAATGCACCACAGGATTGCAGCCCCCCCCCCCCCCCCCCCCACTAGACACTAACTGGGTCAGGTGAGCCACCAAACACACACACTCCCACATCGACATGTTATTATTATTCTGTCTTTGCTTGCAAGTAATGGAGTGTGATTGGATTTCCTTTGTGTGTGTGTGAGCGTGTGTGTGTGAGCGTGTGTATGTGTGTTTGTGTGTGTGTATGTGTGCCCTCATGTGTTCATGCTTTGTGTGTGCAAGAATGGTTGTGTGGTGTATGTTAGCGTGTGCGCATGCATTTGCAAGTGTGACTGTGTGTGTGTGTGTGTGTGTGTGTCGTCCCTGTCGTACAGCAGCTCTCGGCTGGCAGGAGGTTGCTGCCATGTTCCACGTGTCGTGAAAGCTGTTGTTTGCACAGCGATGACAGTCATCGCATTGGTCTGTCATGATGGCTACAACAAACCTTCCATTTTCTAAACCAACAATCCCACACTTAACCTCCACAGAGGACAAAGGGGCTGACCCAGGCTGGAGTGTGTTCAGCAGGCAGAGACTCAGTGGTACCAACAGGAAACACATTCCTCCTGTCATATTCCAGGACACTATCCCATATAGTCCAGTGGTCTCAAACTATTCCCTAACAATGTACCCTCCACTAAGACATGTCTCCAGCCAAGTACCTCTTTCAAACTGTACAAAACATTTTGGGGAGGAAAAATTTAAATATATTGAATATAAATAATGTATGTGTGAGTATGTGTGCATGTTTGAGCACCTTGGGAATATTTACTAAACACGTATGTGAGTACTACAGTATATCAAGGTACTATTCAGATTCACATAATTCGACATTTTCATTTACGACACTGACTACACTTTCATTAGTT
>PIJE02000007.1:1404618-1427118 GCA_002895965.2 Coryphaenoides rupestris | reverse complement strand
TGAATGAGCAGTCATTTATCACAATTAATCAGAAAGCCAACCCCATTAGCTGTCTGCTGCATGGCCAGTTTGTCTTCGTAAAGAGAGTAAGCAAATGAGTGATTGCACAGCCCCCCACCCCCACCCCACCCACCCTGAGCAGAGTGGTCTCATGGTCTTATGAGGCCCCTTGGAGTGAGGTGGGTTCGAGGGTGAAATCTCCAAAGGGAGACGGAAATTACATGACGCTACTCATGAATATTTGAGTTGTGAATTGTACATTTTAATTTGTTTGTATTTTATTTTGTCTTTTAAGAACTAGCTATTTATGTTCAATAAATAAACGTGAATGTGTGCAACAGTTCACATCATATTGTTAGATCACGGCTATACACAGTTGCATGCAGCACAGGGTTAGTGGAAACACAATAACACAGATAACCAAACATTAGGCACTCTTTTCCTTTTGTTTCTGTCGTTACATCTTTATTTCTTTTTGGGGCCTCTCCAAACGTTTCTCCTCCTTATTTAAGCACTTGGAAAGAAAAACAGAGAATGATTTTGGGACTATTCGATCAAGATTGGGCAGTTTGTACCATAGTGTGTGTGTGTGGTGTGTGTGTGTGGGTGGGGGTGGGGGGGCGGAGGGGCCCAAACTAAACAACAGGAGTTCCCAGAGTCACCTCTGCCCAAACACACACCTAATCCCGGCAGCACCAGTCAGATCGCAACTTATAACACACAGGACAGTTTAAAAATAGAGGAGCCAAAGGTCAAATCTACACAGGGATTTAGGAGTCTTATCATTATCACGAAACAGCAGGGCCGAGCGGCCCTGAGAACACAACCTCTCTCTCTCCCTCTCACCCCTGCACGAGAGGAGACTTGAACATAGACTCCCACTGAAGTCCAGCAACGTCAGGAAATTGCTATTTTTCTGCCCTCCCCCCACTCCCCCCTCCCTTCCCCTCCCCACAACATCGATAGAACCCCAGAAGAGACATCTATAGCAGTGCTCCTCACATGGGGGTAGGTGTACCCCTGGGGATACTTTGAAAGGGGTACTTTATAAAGACAAGGTGAAAGAAGGAGTCTGCTAAACAGAGACAGAAACACCTAAATGTTGCCTGTTATGTCACAGTAAGCCATCCACGTTCAACCTCCAGTCATCCCAAGATCTTATGTGAAAAACAAATAATTTCCCTTCCGAAAATGATTTGTGCTGGTGAGGGGTAGGCTTACTTGGCAGAAAAAATATTTAATGCATTTGATTATCATATAGTATTACAGTATTTGGTGGTATTATTTGGTGGTATCATTTTCCCTGGATATCTGTTGTATAGATGTGTTGGTTGGGTAATTAGGGAATTTATATTCTGATAGGAAAAGTTATGAAAGTATGGCTTGTCTTTCCTACAATGGTTGGTCATTTAACAGCAACGATTTTGAATTTTTGAATTTTTTGAATGTACATTTTTTTTTTAATTGTTGTGAATGAATAGGCAATAATAATAAGTCATAAACCTGTTGGATTTGAGGTGACATTTGTAGCGTAAACCATTCATTGTTTTGTTTGGGATTATTAAGGATTGGGATTATTAGGGAGGTGTGTGTGTATGTGTGTGTGTGTGTGTGTGTGTGTGTGTGTGTGTGTGTGTGTGTGTGTGTGTGTGTGTGTGTGTGTGTGTGTGTGTGTGTGTGTGTGTGTGCATATGTGTGTGGTGTGTGTGTGTGGTGTGTGTATGTGTGTGTGCCTGTGTGCATGTGTGTTTGTTTGCATATGTGTGTGGTGTGTGTGTGTGTTTGTGTGCATGTGTGTTTGTTTGCATATGTGTGTGTGTGTGTGTGTGTGTGTGTGTGTGTGTGTGTGTGTGTGTGTGTGTGTGTGTGTGTGTGTGTGTGTGTGTGTGTGTGTGTGTGTGTGTGTGTGTATGTGTGTGTGCCTGTGTGCATGTGTGTTTGTTTGCATACGTGTGTGTGTGTTTGTGTGCATGTGTGTTTGTTTGCATATGTGTGTGTGTGTGTGTGTGTGTGTGTGTGTGTGTGTGTGTTTGTTTGTGTCAATCTCATAGGATCCTCCGAGCCTCATCCATGTGGGTGTCTCCCTCGCCGTATGAAGGACACCCAATATGAGGAGCACTTGAGGGCCCCGTGGACGGCGCTTGTGTGTGGGGCCCTTTGTGGCTTTGATGTGCGGGATTCCCGGCGGGCCGTGGGAGCCTTGGAGCCGGGGTGTTTGGGCGTGTTCCCGCTCTGTGCTGAGCTTCAAATACCCCGGGATCACAGCTCAAGAGGAGGGGGTTTAGAAACAGAGATATACGTGCACCTCTAGGGTGTGCTGTGTGTGTGTGTGGTGTGTGTGTGTGGGTGTTGTGTGTGTGTGTGTGGTCGTGTGGTGTGTGTTTGTGTGTGCTGGTGGTGTGTGGTTGTGTGTGTGTGTGTGGTGTGTGTGTGTGTGTGTGTGTGTGTGGTGTGTGTGTGTGTGTGTCTGTGTGTGTGTGTGCCTGCATGCGTGTGTGTGTTTCTGTGTTTTACTTGCTTACTCCATGTAGGCCTATATATATGGATGCGTATGTCTGTCCGTGTCTGCATGTCCCTGCTCTGTACCAAACCACTGTTTCTGGTCCACAATGTTCATGCATATTAAATATTAAGTCCTTACCAGGGGCATGTCTGACTTGAGGACATTGGGGGCATAGCCCAGACCCCTGTAGGGGGTCCCCTGGGGAAGAAATGGATAAACAAGCTCTATTTTTATGCTTTTGTATGCACTCTGGCACCTTATTTGCATTAAAAGTACATTTATTAAAATTGAAAATATGATGATTGTTTACTTGCCAGATTCATTATGAAATGTGATGTTAAAATATTAGCAGTTGTTATTACTCATTTGTATTGATTCACTCTTATATATAAGTCCCTTTGAATAAAAGCGTCTGCCAAATGCCCTAAATGTAAATGCAATGTAAATGTAAATGATTCGCACAAAATGTGACGTGCCAAGTTGGGTGAATTGTGAAGTCTTCTGCTGCTTGAATGACACACAGAGGTGACACCCAAACGTGTTTGTGTTTTTGAGAAACAAAATATTATTTTCGAGTGGTTTTATTAACTTTGTAACATGGGTGCACAAGAGGAGGGGGGGGGGGGGGGTGCTCTTCACCAGCCTGACGACGCGGTGGCCCCCACGTCCTGCTCATCTGATGCTCCTGCAACGGAAGATAACTAACTTAAACTCACTTAACAAACTAAAAAGCTTCTTATATCCACACGATAACCTTGATCCAAGTCCTGCCTTACTTACTTCAACGATGTCATATTATAATCGGAATGACAGAAAAGCAGCCCTGGATCTAATAAGATCCAGGGCTGCTTTTCTTTTCTTTCATCTTTCATTCTTTCTTTCTTTCTTTCTTTCTTTCTTTCTTTAAAAAATAAAGAACGAAATAAACAAATAAATAATATTGTTATAAATGTGAGGTCCGGGCTTCATCCCCTGACGCCCAGGCCTAACGACGTCACCGTCAGCAGAGTCTCGGAGCAGCTGACCTGACTGCGGAATGAAACGTGTCCGCTGTTTGTATTAAAGGACTAAATGCTCATTCTGAAAGGCTTCGGTCGTTACTTGTCGACGTATTATCACCTTGTTTAAGATTAGTCTGTATACATAGATTGTATACAAAGTTATTTGGGACATGAAATCCAGTTAAGCCCTCTAAAGGAAAAATGGTGTTCAGAGAGCTAGATATAAAAACACATCTCCGTTATTTCAAGCGCTTGGCTCCGGACTTTATTAGGGGGGAGGGGTGAAGAACTGAAAAGCTGACCTACAGCTCTACAGGCCTACAGCTCTACAGGCCTACAGGCGTACAGCTCTAGAGGTCTACAGGCCTACTCCAGACGGTGCGGCTGAACCAAGGCCTAGCATGTCCAACACAGAGACACCGAGTAGGCCGATATGAGCCGATAGTACGCGGATTATTATCATTATATTTTTTCTTTGTATTATTAAAATCTTGTCTTTATTACCGGAAAGTAAGGGGGAAGTATGGCTTGAACAAATATTGAGACCTATGTTTTTGTCCAAAGGGAGTAGGCCTACATTTACTTATAAGCCCATCGGTGACTAAAATGAACGGATAGGCGTAGGTCTACAATGCACAACTAATGTGTATTAGTGTTTGATGTATTTGATTATGTGTTATCAACTTCTGAGCTGATAGGATCGTATAATCCCAGAGCCTAATGTCAGTCACTTATAGGCTTATAGGCCAACTATTATTTTATTCTTTAAAATCTGGAGGCCTTATTCATTTATAGACTAGATTATAGAGATTATTTCTGTGATTCGTTGATGAAGACGTTTTTAATTAATCTTCTCTGAAACGTTATTTGGGGTTGTTCATGTTTTTGATTTCGTGACATTTCTTACAAGACGGGAGGCTTATGTCATTTATTATTTAGACCTTTCTACAGTTAAAAAGCGATAAGTGAAATACTCACCTTGTTTGCACTTGAATTAACACATCTGGTATGTAAACCAAAAAGTAGGCCTAATCAAATTATTATAATTTTCATCTGCGGTAAATATAATCACTATAGCTCTTGTTATATTTTCAATTTAATTTAGGCCAATTTCATTTACAATTTAACTCGTGCAGCTCATATGTAACATGAAAAAGCTCACTGTAATAATAATAACCCGTCTGCTAATAATACCTATATTTATTATTGTCATGACATCGGTTACCACAGGGGTCTATTATTAATATGAATATTATTAACAACATGCGTCGGCATGTTGCTATATGGTAGGAATACATTGGTAAGAAAGAAGAAATAAAGAAATATATATGTAGCCTACGTTATTGTATTATGAATATAAGTTGTACATAATACTATAATGTTAAGATAAAAGAAAAGAAAAGTCTAAAAGAAGAATGAAAATGGCATATGAATCAAATGGTTTATTTAGTTAAATGACTTTAAACACATGAGAAAGAGAAACAGAAACGAAAATAAATGGTTATCATTGACATAATATAATATATATATATATATATATATATTATATTATATTATTTCCATGAGCGTATGTAGGTAGGGGCGATTTAATGTCATTAGTTACAAGCCTAACATTTTCAAATTATTAGGAGCCTAAATATAACTTTTTAAAAGTAATATTTTAGAAGAACTGGTTGAGAAAAACAATAATAATATCATAGTTATAGACCTAAAATTTGCTATCAATATTACAGTATTAATATTAGGCCTATGCATTAATATGAATAGGCCTAAAATTTGAAAGAGCCTATTTCCCGCCGTAGGCCTATTTATGTAATTTTTAAATAAGCATTAATATAAGTCAGTAGTCGGCAACGAGGCCTGTTAATATCACTACAACATATTTTTACATCCACACGCAACTATTATATTATTATATATTGTTGTTATTTTATTATTATTATTGTTATCATATAAATAATAATAATAATAATAATAATAATATGTATTATTATTATTATTATTATTATTATTATTATTATTATTATTATTATTATTATTATTATTATTATTATTGTTATTATTATTATTATTATTATTTTATTATTTTGGTCTGTCTATATCTAACGAGGGAGTCGGGCTCCTTACCTTCAGTACATGCTGACCTCCCTGCTTGTAGTCTCAGGTTGAGGACCGCGGGCATCACTCGGCTCTGTGGTGAAGACGCTACAACACTCATATTTCAATCATGAATAGCAATTATTTTTCGTTGGACGTAAAACACAATAAATGTGTTTGTAATAATAGTTCTAAAGGGACCTCAGCAAAAAAAATCGAAATTAATGGAATATAGCGTATATGTGCGTAATATGTGCGTATTAAAAAAAAAAAAAAAAAGTGAAGCCCTACTTAGCCTACCTGAAATGATCTTCTGGTTTGGGCGACGCCACAGAAGCGGAGTGACGTAACAGGAGATGGATGGATCGATGTCTTGTCTCCAGACCCCTGGCTCCAGAGCCCTGGCTCCAGAGCCCTGGCTCCAGAGCTCCAGACCTGCACCCCTAATAGACACCAACGCTATAGGCTATAGGATGTGCGTCACAGAATGCGTTTACATTGTTTTGCTTGGTAAATCTGAGTTTGGGTTGAATTTTAAAATGTTATTTGAGTGATTAATTGGCCGACTTTAAAAAAAAAAAACTATATCGCAAAAACTATATTATAGGCTAATAGTGATTAGCAAAATGAGGAATTTACATTAAAAAAATATTTGTTCTAGAACTATATAGGTCACATGTAGGACTATTTTTAAACATCTTGATGTCTTCATTTTCATTTAGCCATATGAACATTATATGTTAATTTCAACAATTGCACAAACTGAAATGAACAAATAACCTACTCGTTTAATATGATGAGGGTGAATCTGACTACTTTGGATTTGGATAAAACTACAATAATTAACCACAATATAAACGTATAATATTTGACAAAATCAATTATACTTAAATGCTACACCTAATACTTTCTCATATCCCATAGAAATGGAACACACACACACCACACACAATTACATTTGTATTTATCAGTCCCATAAAAAGTAAGAACAAAAGACAAAAACAAATTGTATGGAGTTTAAAGTGAATCTCCATGCGGCCAACAAGCTCCAGCGAGACACCCTAACAAGCATCCTATAATACAGACCTCAGCCTCTTATAAACCCTGCTGCTTCACACGCAGGTCTGATGTCACACACACACACACACACACACACACACACACACACACACACACACACACACACACACACACACACACACACACACACACACACACACACACACACACACACACACACATACACACACACATACATACACACACACACACACACACACACACACACACACACACACACACACACACACGCATACACACACACATACATACACACACGCATACACACACACATACATACACACACACTCACACACATACAGTACATACACAGGCACACACACATGCACACACGCATACACACATACACACACACACACACACACACACATACACACACACACACACACACACACGCATACACACACATATTGACACACACATATACATACAAACATACACACACACCACCCACATACAGACAAACGCACACACCCGGATACACACACACACACACACACACACACACACACACACACACACATAGATATACACACATACACACACACACACACGCATACACACACACACACACACACACACATACATACACACATACACATGCATGCACCCTCACACGCACACACACACAAACACAAACACACACACATATACATATAAACACACACACGCACGCACGTGCTTACACACGCACACGCGTGTACATATACATACAAACATGCACATGCACGCACACAGAGACACGCACACACACACATACACACACACACACACACACACACACACATACACACAAACATACAGACATACACACACACACATGCATGCAGACACAACAATAAACACACATTCAGACACACAAATACACACATGCATGCAAACATAGAAAAATAAAGACAAAAACAAACACACACACACACACACACACACACACACGTAGTGCGAGCAGGGTTTGACTCAAAGAGCTGGCATCCATGAGGGGGGGGCTCTGCGGTGGCGTTCTGTCGCAGGACCGCCCCGGTGAGGTGCTGCTCTCCTCACACTGCTATCCTGCTAACACACTCTACACACACTGCTGTCCTGTGGGCCCCAGAGACCCCCTGCTGCTGCTGCTGCTGCTGACATTGCTCATGGTTTATTCAAACGCTTTGACTTTTAGCATGTTATATGTAAAGTGTGTCTCTACACGGACACTGTTTAAAGAATAACCTGATTGCTTCCTGTGTTTACCATCCCATTCAAATAGTGGGAGTAATATGCAAAGCTAACGCTAAAGAACGTTTATGGTCACGTCACATTTTGAAAGATGAAAAAGTGTGTTTTTTTGGCAACCCCAATTGCGCAATCACTCAATATTTATTTTTAGGAATTCCCATTGATGTTCATGTGTGTTTCATGTTTGCAAAATAATAATTTACAACAAATGGTGCAGTATTTGAATGTCACTTTTAGGCAAAACAACTTGCAGTGTCACCTATTTGTAGTCTGTGACGAGGCTGGAAGATCTTTTGTTTAAACGGGAAGCGTGGTGGTGGTGCTCCAGGGATGGGGGCTAACATAGCCAATTACCGCCCAGCCCATTGTCTCAGAGAGATAACCTGGCCGCTAAGTGGCCCTGCTAACACCGCAGACAGGTGGGGCGTAGCCTGTTATAGCCACAGTTGACTTTATGTGTGGTGTGTGCATACGACCCACGCTCTGTGTGGGCTGAAGAAAGCAAACATAAAAACGACACCGCCGTCCCGACGCAGAAATATAAATGTTTTTTGTGTTCGTACATCGTGTTTATCTTGTGGTGCATGGGAACGGATTGTCTCTGCATGGACGCAGACATGACTTTGTTTTTCTGTCTGTGCACCAACCTTAAAACACATGCCTAACGTTCTTGTTTCATTAGCTCTGGTTTGGCTTCTGACAACGCACGTGTTTAGAGTGTGGTCTGGAAGCAGAGAGAGGCACACACACACACACACACACACACACACACACACATTCCCATACACCCTCTCCCAAAATGTTGTACATTGTACCCACTTTCTAGATTACACACACAAACACACATGCACACACACACACACACACACACACACACACACTCACAAAATGTTTCCCTCAATACCTGAGGACTGTGACACCAGCAGCTCATATCTTCCATCTCCTAATTCTCCGGCTCTACGAGGCATTAGTGGTCATTGTTGTGCGTGAAGACAACATAATGGCCTGTTGGATGGGGAGGGAGATAAGACGCGGCACATCCACACCTCTCGTCTGATCCAGACCAGACCGGCTGCATCGCTGGCCACTGCTAAAAGCTAATGCTACTTTTGTTTGCTAAATCCGTCTCCTTTGCACAATTAAAGCAGGGTGGGGGGGGGGGGGGGGGGGGGGTGAAATGCTTTTAAAACTATGCACAGATGTCATCAAAACAGTGAATTGGATTAAGATGGCTGAGATCCGTCATGTGCATTTGCATTGTTCTTTAGTAGGCATGTGTTGTAATTTATTTTCCTGTTGATGTAAAGGCTATAAAAAATACTAAATATGCCAAATCATATTTATTTCTAAATATCGGATACATCACTAAATATCACATTGAAACACTGCACTGATTGCAGTTGAGTTTGTTGTTTTCTGTTTATTTGTTATTATGGCTATTATTCACCTGAGAGATGTATGGATTATTGCTTATTATTGTATTCTCTGACAATACAATTGTGAAGAAGAGTTGTGTCCCTGGAAGGTGGACACCACTTCCCCTCTGGAAGCTGAACGGACCTTTCCATTGTGCACTTTTAATGAGGATAGCGGTGAGCTAATGCGACCCAGGGTTCGAGGTTTGACGCAAACATTACCCGGGGTTAGGGCGCTCATGCTCAGTGTAAGTACGACTAAAGAGGCTCATGGTTTTTAAGTTATTGACGTTCACAGTCTGCACACCGTGCCTCACCCAGTTCTCCGTGGTTATCTTGGAGACAATGAAGCAATGTTGTCGAACGCCCCCGTGTTATTCGCAAGACAGATTATTATTGTTCAGGCCTCTACCTGACCTACAGGAATGCTCCACGTCTGTGACCACCGTTTCCCTTCTGTACTCTGCTTAACGACTAAATAAGGTGTCACAACAATTACAGCTAATCTGGAGGTGTTAGTGGAGGAAGATGTTGGAGGGAGCTCTGGTGTTGAAACGGTGGGGAGAGACACATTGCCGGAGCCTGCGCGCCATTCGGCCGGGGAAAGTTCTCAGGATTAACGTGAATCTCACATGCATTATTTAGGCTCTAGTTCATTACGTCCAGCTTTGATTTAATGGTGCGCTCGATGGGAGAGATGTTTGCTCATGACAAACAGCACCAGAGAGAGAGAGAGAGAGAGAGAGAGAGAGAGAGAGAGAGAGAGAGAGAGAGGGAGGGAGGGAGAGAGAGAGAGAGAGAGAGAGAGAGAGAGAGAGAGAGCGTCTTGTATGATAGTGTTTCACAAACACATCTTTCATAGCTCAGCTCTTCTGGAGGACAGTGTGGTGCTGACTGCTGACTGGTGTTGGGGGCTGATTGAGCCCCAGAGCAGCACAGCGCTGCTAATGGTTTTAGCCAGCTGTGTCCGTCCTGCCGCCTGGGCTTTGGGAGGCTAATCCTGCCGTGTGAGCAGGGTGTTACTGTGGTCTGTCTCCCCCACCACCCCCCACCCCTCCCATCACCCACCACCCTGCTGGTAACTACTGTTGAGGCCGCCCCGGCATGCCATGCACCAGACCACCGAAACCTCTGTGCATGTGTGTGCATGCATGTGAGGTTGAGTTTATGTGTGGGGGTGTGTTTACGTGTGTGTGTATGTGTGTGTCTGTTACGTGTGTGTGTGTGTGTGTGTGTGTGTGTGTGTGTGTGTTGGCATGGGTGTGTGTGAGCAGTCCATCTCTACATCGCTGATGAGAACACGTCGTAAATAAAATAATAAATAGTTATTTTTCCAATGAAGCCAACACCATTATGATGGCTTCTCTCTCTGCTGTACAATCGAACAAAACTACAGACACAGTACTGAACACTCAACCAAAGCTACAGCCACAGAACTGTTCAATCAACCAAAACTACAGACACAGTACTGTACTCTACAATCAACCAAAACTACAGACACAGTACTGTACTCTACAATCATCCAAAACTACAGCCAGAGTACGGTACAATCACAGTCCTGTACAATCAACCCAAAACGCTGCAGTAATGGAAAGTCCAGGCCAGCGGCAGGCTCCTGAGACTATGTCTGTTTTTATTGGTGGATAACTCTGCCATTGACTGGCTGGAGACGGGCGCGGGCAGAATGCCGGGCCCACATGTAATTGACTGAATTAACATCATCATCGCTCAGGGACCGCCCCCTCCTCGGCAAGGCCCCGGTCTCCGGTGTTTTGATTGGCTGTGCCAGCATTCCAGCACAATTTACAAGCTACCTCGGGGATGGCTTTTTAATTTTTTTTCGTCCTTTTTCCATTTGCTACTTCAATTTCTTTCTGCTGCTTTCCCTCTGCCAAGTCTTAACAAGCCACTCTTTCCTCATGTGTATGTAAGTCCAGTCGTGTGTGTGTGTGTGTGCGTGTGTGTGTGTATGTGTGTGTGGCTGCAGTCTGTTTTTAGTTTACAGTATGTTAGAGTGCTTGCCCAGAAAGAGTGATAGAAGATCAGAAGATGTGCAAAAAATCCTAAAAAGAAAACATTAATTCACTGAAGTCTATGATGTGTAATCTCAGTATTCTGAAGGATAAACCAGAAATGACATAAAACAGATGACTTTGATGATGATGATGATGATGATGATGATGATGATGATGATCAAATGTATCAACAACCTTGCCATTGCCATATCGATGCCCGTGGAGCACGCTAGACAGAGCCCATCTACCTTAGAAGCCCTTGCCCTTAGTGCTAACGAGCTCCCAAAGAGCACTTTTAATTGAACAGGGTGTGTGGTGGCGGCGGCTTCCTTATATGACTTCATTAGTCCTTTTACAGTCGTGCAAATCAACCGCGGCCCGGCGGCGCCCTCTGCCAGCTCGGGGTAGCTGTTGTGTGCTGTTGTGTGTTTAAATGCGGTACGGGCCGGTCATAACATATTTGAGTTTTTACTGTCGCGATAATAACTCTTGGGTTTAGGACCACACGCAAATATACACACGCAATAGTATAGTATAGTATAGACCGTATAGGCAGTCAGGCAGATTGACGGGCACGCCAAAACACACACACACACACACACACACACACACACAAACACACAATACTGGAGAGCCTGTCTCCCCCATCAATACTAGAGAGTCTGTCTCCCCATCAATACTAGAGAGTCTGTCTCCCCCATCAATACTAGAGAGTCTGTCTCCCCCATCAATACTAGAGAGAGTCTGTCTCCCCCATCAATACTAGAGAGTCTGTCTCCCCCATCAATACTAGAGAGAGAGTCTGTCTCCCCCATCAATACTAGAGAGTCTGTCTCCCCCATCAATACTAGAGAGAGAGTCTGTCTCCCCCATCAATACTAGAGAGTCTGTCTCCCCCATCAATACTAGAGAGAGAGTCTGTCTCCCCCATCAATACTAGAGAGAGAGTCTGTCTCCCCCATCAATACTAGAGAGTCTGTCTCCCCCATCAATACTGGAGAGTCTGTCTCCCCCATCAATACTGGAGAGTCTGTCTCCCCCATCAATACTAGAGAGAGATTCTGTCTCCCCCATCAATACTAGAGAGAGAGTCTGTCTCCCCCATCAATACTGGAGAGTCTGTCTCCCCCATCAATACTAGAGAGAGAGTCTGTCTCCCCCATCAATACTAGAGAGAGAGTCTGTCTCCCCCATCAATACTAGAGAGAGAGTCTGTCTCCCCCATCAATACTGGAGAGTCTGTCTCCCCCATCAATACTAGAGAGAGAGTCTGTCTCCCCCATCAATACTAGAGAGAGAGTCTGTCTCCCCCATCAATACTAGAGAGTCTGTCTCCCTCATCAATACTAGAGAGAGAGTCTGTCTCCCCCATCATTACTAGAGAGAGAGTCTGTCTCCCCCATCAATACTGGAGAGTCTGTCTCCCCCATCAATACTAGAGAGAGAGTCTCCCCCCACTACCTCCTCCATTAGAGAGAAAGAGAGAGGGGGGAGGAGGGGGGGGGGGCTTTGTGGTTTTAATCCCTGTCCCGGGCCTGCAGGCCGGGGCTCCGGGCTCCAGGGGTAGGGGCCCTCCCATGAGGAAACACTCCGGGAGCGGGAGGCTAATTGGAGGCCTGTTAGCCGTCTGTACCCCCATCCCCCTTTCCCCCCACCTTCCTCCCCCCCACCCTCCCCACCCTCCCGCCCTTTAGATGCACTGCCCAGGAGACAGCACGATGACATTTTATGTTGTACAGTAGCTACATCTGATATTCTATTGAAGCCTGTTACTTTCTATTGGACATGTTATATTCTATTGAAGCCTGTTACTTTCTATTGGACACGTTTGTATTTTATTGAGGTTTTATTGGACGTTATATTCTATTGATGCCCATGATCTATATACTGTATCTATCTAGAAGTCACATGTCTATGTGGCGTGTGAGTGGTCGATGGCTGATTTAAGCAGCCTCACCTGGCCTATGTCTCCAGGGCTGGGTGAGGCTGCTTAAACCATCAACGACACACACTCCACACTATAATTTCCATACATTGATTGATCCATACATTTCCCAAGCAGGCTGTATGTGTGTAGCAGATGGTTGACAGTGTGTTGGACATGGAGCACCTCTAAGCCCCGGCCCATTTAAGGATTAGACAACATTCTGTTGCTCCTCTCTGACTTATCGCATGTGATCCCTTCAATTGATTTCTCTTCTCTGCTGTTGTTCATCATGTGTGTTTTTATTGGCTACATAGAATGCATTCACTTGGCCCCACCCCTTCATCCCATGTTTGAGGTCATATCATTGGTTGTCATTAGTCATTCCGATGACACAATAGTGTATTATTGTATAAATGTATAATCGTCACATCGCAATGCAACTCAACCACTCGATCCACTTCCTGGCTGAAGGGAGGGTGAGGCTTCTTCCAGCTTCCTTATGGCAGGACTCTGAAACTACTGAAAGATGATGAAACACAATCATGTAATATGTAATTATCTCTTATTACATATGATCAGTGATGTTATTATTATTACTAATTATCTTAGTTCTACGACACAAAACACACAAAGCAATTTGTCTTTCATGCCTCTCTCTCTCTCTCTCTCTCTCTCTCTCTCTCTCTCTCTCTCTCTCTCTCTCTCTCTCTCTCCCTCTCCCTCTCCCTCTCTCTCTCTCTCCCTCTCTCTCTCTCTCTCTCTCGCTCTCTCGTGCATTGATTAATTAGAACACAATACTTTTGTCTGTCTGCCGCTGGCTTCGCTACATTAGCATCAGACCATTCTGACTGCGTTAGCAATTATAACACACCTTTCCTGTCATCCCGGATTTCGCTCTGATTACGGATTTGTACCACCAGCCGTCCGCCCACCCACACTCACAAACACACATCTTACAACCTATACACACACACACACAGACACACACATATGCATCCAAACAAAAGACACACACATACATACACACACACACACACACGCAAGACGTTTCATTTCAGAAACCAGTCAGGCATGACGACCAGTCAGCCATTCAACCATTCAACCATTCAGCCAGACAGAACAACAGACGTACGCAACCAACATATGCCAACAGACACCCAAGTGCAAATAAAGAGCCTTCGCGAGGTTCCCACACTGCAACTGTACAACGGACAGACGCACAATGCAGCAGGAAATAACGCCAGCCACACACACCTTCTTCCTGTATTGCCTGAACAAATACTTGAGTGAAAATAGTGAGCTTAGCGGATGAATGACTGGCTATACAACACAGACCAAAGAGGAGACAAAAGTACTACCGGATATGAGGAGGAAAGCCACTGTAGCAAAGTGCCGAACAAACAGCCATAATAATAATTATCAAAAAATTCTCTTGTCTGTGTGGATGGGAGGAATTGTTTGCTTACACTCATTATTTTCTAAGTCTCCTCTGGGAATGTACCGAACTGTACCAACAGGAACCTAATATACTACCAATTTCACATCCATAGAAAGCAAGTGATTTTCAAGTGTGGCTCATCAGGTTGGATTAGGATAAGGAGTCATGGAGTCACTCTGATCCAGGTCCTACTTTCTGATCTTTCATAGCGAACAAATATACTTAGCGTCTTTTATTGGTTTATATTGTATTGGCTTTGTGATGTTTATAGTTGAGTTTATGGGAGGTATCTGTCATCGAATACACTTTTATGATTCATGATTTTGTTCATGGATATTACACTTGCACTGTGAATCAAGCAGATGCCAGGGACATTAAAACATAAACTCCCTCTGATCATTGGTCTGCTAAAGGCTAACTCTGTGAACGACAAGAGAATACACTCACAAAAACAACAAATGATCCTCCTCATTTCTGTGCAAATCCTACATCCTGTTTTTGTGCAAATCCTACTTAGGATGTCTCTAAGCAGTGAAACGACGTCTGGATGTAGACATGGTGGTGTATCCACAGAGATACCCCATCAGTGTCACATCACCAACGCAAACTCAATGTGAAGACCAAAGGCCAATCACTCCCCCTAGCGATCCCTCCATCAAAGCCTGTGGGGGGGGCATGGATGTGCAAGGCTTGGATGCCGAGGTTGGATAAACTCAAGTGGTTGCTGTCAATCGATAAATGGCTTATTGGGACTTAGGACTTAGTCATCATAATGCAAATCAAATGAGCTAATGCCTGCGTGTTCCTTTTAATTACTTATTTTTGTGTTCGACATGCCACGTTCTTGATTGATTTGCAAACTTCCTTTTGTCTTTTATGAATACAGTATTCTTCAAACTAACTACTTGTTTTGATGTTGCTGAGTATACAGTATATACCAAAGAACAAAGCACATTTTAATTTCAGGTAACAACAGAAAACGTGTTAAGTATCAAAAGATGAAACCAAACTCAACTTTCAAACATTTCTTTTTCCCATTTCAGGTCGGAAATGCACACACACACACACGCACACACACACACACACACACACACACACACACACACACACACACACACACACACACACACACACACACACACACACACACACACACACAGACGTCTTCTCTTGCTCTCTTTGCCTCCTTTATAAATATTTGTGTCGTACAGTTCCATACCATATGCTTAATTACCATGGCTGATACATGAACAAACATCTAAATACCATGGAAATTCATCAGCGGCACAATATATCTCCAGCTGTATATAGACGTGGGTCGCCTTGTGTTTAGGAACCTGCCATACATTGTTACGACCTGAAGAGAGACACACAGCAGGCCCTGTGTCTGCGTACCCCATCGGAGATCAGGGGATTACACTCTGTTAAACATGTCTCTCTCGTATGCCCCCTCTCTTAGTCCCTCGTCATCCTCATCCTCCATTTTTTCTGCTTGTTACCCTCATCAGAGCCTTTCTCCGACTATATCTCCTTCCACCTGCCCCTAAGCAGACTTAAACACACATGTAAACACTAACACCATCATGACCGCCGCCAACATCACCACCATCACCACCATCTCTCTCTCTCTCTCTCTCTCTCTCTCTCTCTCTCTCTCTCTCTCTCTCTCTCTCTCTCTCTCTCTCTCTCTCTCTCTCTCTCTCTCTCTCTCTCTCTCTCTCTCTCTCTGTCTCTCTCTCTCTCTCTCTCTCTCTCTCTCTCTCTCTCTCTCTCTCTCTCTCTCTTCTCTCTTCCCCCCGGGGCTCATGGCTAATTCGCTGTGAGGATTCTGAAACCAATGATCACCCACATGATGAACCATGGTCCTGATCCTGGTCAGTGTATGTTGATAGAGAACATTACCATCCTCGCAAATTACTACATTTGTTTATCGTTACTTGGCTGCTCATGGTTTTGCTTTTTCCTCTCTATGACCAGATGCCTTTTTAAACCATCAGCTGCAGCTTAGGCTGAAGTCTTTAAACACTCGGCACATTGAAGGGGCTTTGTGTCCTAGTCTGTGGTGCAGACTGACAGACAAGTACGCCCAGCAACCCAGCCACCCAGCCACCCAGCCACCCAGTCAACCAGCCAGCCAGCCACGCAGCCACCCAGCCACCCAGTCAACCAGCCAGCCACCCAGCCACCCAGTCGCCCAGTCACCCAGCCAACCAGCCAACCAGCCGCCCAGCCAACCAGTCGCCCAGCCAACCAGCCGCCCAGCCGCCCAGCCGCCCAGCCGCCCAGCCGCCCAGCCAACCAGCCACCCAGCCACCCAGCCACCCAGCAAACCAGTCAACCAGCCAACCAGCCACCCAGCCAACCAGCCACCCAGCCACCCAGCCAACCAGCCACCCAGCCACCCAGCCACCCAGCCACCCAGTCAACCAGCCACCCAGCCACCTAGCCACCCAGCCACCCAACCACCCAGCCGCCCAGCCAGCCACCCAGCCACCCAGCCACCCAGCCTCCCAGCCAACCAGCCACCCAGCCAGTCAACCAACCACCAATGACAATCAGCAGTCAGCAACAGCTGTCCATCACACAAGTCAACCAAATGCCAAACCAATAAATCATCCAGCAAAACAAAATACAGCAAACAATGCAGAAGTCACTTGTCATATGTGTACAGAAAACACTACTTTTCAGACAAAGCTGCACCCCCGCCCCCGCCCACAAAAAAAAAAAGCCAAATACACAGTTGATCTGGTGTGCTGTGGACTGGATACTCAGCGCAAGCCAAGCAAACAGTTGATGGCAAACAGTTGACTGGAGTCGGCAACGCCCAAAAGGCTTGGCATCTGCAGCCCTTGAGTCAAAACCACCAGCGAGGTTTGTCATTACGACGCCTCGGTGTTACATCCAATGAGGAAGACTAATTACATGCAGGAAGTTGTGTTAGGAAAGAGAACAAAGAGGCTGCAATGAGAGGCCTTGTCAGAGCAGACATCATGCCTCATGGGAGATTGGACCGAGCACGGCAAGGAAAAGTTTTGTATCTGAGATAGAAAGATGGAAGATTGTGCTATCTATCTAGTGTGTTCTGCACCAGCTATGATCCATTCAGGATTCCCCTAATCCGGATCCGGTCTGTTCCTTCATTTATCTTAAACTTGTATATCTGGTGTTTTGGAAAAAAAACAGTGTTCCAATTCCAAACAAGGGCATCATGATCACACCTTGCCCTTCCAAAACTGTTGCACCACCTTTGTAGCATAATGACTCACTCCTCCTTCAGCAAGCGGTTCCTTCCTACAGGATCAATTCATGGCCTTAATCTAACAAGGGTGAGGCCGCCCTTAGAAGTCGTGGTGAGACATGACTCGGGTGTCTCACCGCATGCACCAGTGCCAGGTAAAATAAACAGTCCGCGTGTGATCTTTACGCCTGCTGAACATTGGCAATCTGCAGAGAGCTGCCAGCAGCGGCACTGCAGGCCGTCAGCAGGCCCAGCAGGCCATCAGCAGGCCCAGCAGGCCGTCAGCAGGCCCAGCAGCCCATCAGCAGGCCCAGCAGACCGTCAGCAGGCCCAGCAGGCCGTGAAGTGTTGATGTCTGAGCTTCACTTCACGCTGATGATGATGAGGATGATGATGATGTCGGGTCAGCTGAGGCTTCACTGTCTGGGCTGTCACAAGGGCTTGTGATGAATGACAGGGAGGGGAGCAGCGTGGGAGGTCTCGTGCTCCAATTAATCATCCTCGCTTTTTGTGTTTTCTTTGCGGAGCTTGATTGTGCTTAAAGTCATCTTTACTGTTTGCATCAGTGCGCGTGTGTAATTGTATGGGTGCATGTGTGTGTGTGTGTGTGTGTGTGTGTGTGTGTGCGTGTGTGCACGTGTGTGCATCCAGGGAATACCTGTTCCGGCTCGCCCGCCCTTGCCTCCACGTCCGTCCCTTTCCCCTCCCGCTACACGCCCTCGCGTTCCTCTACGCGCCGCCGTGGACCGGGCATACGGCGTTCCGACTCTCCGGAGTTCCCCCCCGGCTACCAGGCGCTCACATTCCCCATCCCCCGCCGGCCCTGTCCTCTTGGCAGGCTCCTCCCACTCACCTCTCGGAGTCGGACATTCCCGGCACGTTGGCGCAGGCGCAACGGTGGAGCAGCGGTGACGTTGCATACAGCGCGACTCTCCACACCGGCACCCCATTCCCAATCACCGCACCTGCCCCTGATCAGCAATCACCGCTCGCCCTACAAGAACCTTCTTTTCTCCGGTGGACAGCTCCAAGGCCTGGACAGGTATCTGGCAGAACATGTCCGTCGACTCACGGAGACAGCCGAAGCAGTCGCGGCCATCTGCCAGGAGCTCAGGGACCTCGCAGCCATCCAGCGGGCTCAAGCCGAGCAGCAGTCGATCCTTACCACCGTGGTCCAGAGCCTCACCAACAAGGTTCCCGCGCCCCCCCCCCCCCCCCCCCCCCCCCAACCCCAGTCCGGTCTCGCGGCGGCTGCTGTCCCCGCGCCAAGGGCGTCACCTGTTCGGGGGCCCCACCTCGACACCCCGGCTCCTTACGATGGGACATTCGCCCTCTGCCGGGAGTTCCTGATGCAGTGTGATTATGTGTTTGAACTGCAACCAAGCATGTACTCCACTGCAGCCACCCGCATCACCTACATGGCCAACCTGACCACAGGAAGGGCGCGCCGGTGGGTCATAGCACCGGTGGCCTGGGGAAGGCCATGAAGGATGCTCTGTCCGGGAGGGAGCGTTCCATCACACTAAACCAGCTCATCTCCCAGTCCATCAGTCTCGACGAGCGCTACCGGGAATGCCAGCGGGAGAGGGCGCACCAGCAGCAGGACTCCAGACTCCAGAACCCCAATGGTGAGGAGCCCATGCAACGGGAGTGGCCTCTCTCCGCCTTCGCGTTGGACGGCCACCCCATGGGTCCCGTCACCCACCGGACCCAGCCCCTCACTCTCACGGTGTCGGGGAACCATGTGGAGAGCATCCTACGTCATCCACTCCCCCGACACTCCGTTCATTCTGGGTCGCCCCTGGCTGGAACTCCATACCCCCCACGTCTGCTGGAGAACTCAACTGGAGTACCACCTGCCATGCCCGTTGCCTCCGGGGTGCCCAGACACCCCCCCGGGTTGAACGCTCCAGTCCTACACCCCCTGACCTATCCACTGTCCCTCCGGAATACCACGATTTAGGAGAGGCTTTTAGTAAGGAGCGCGCCCGCTCTCTCCCTCCACACCGGCCCTACGACTGCGCCATCGAGCTCCGTCCTGACGCTTCCCTCCCGGTCAGTCATCTATATAATCTTTCAATGCCGGAGAAGGCGGCGATGGACAGCTACCTGCAGGAATGCTTGGCCGAGGGTCTCATCCGACCATCCCAATCCCCGGTGGCAGCGGGGTTCTTCTTTGTGAAGAAGAAGGATGGGGACCTGAGGCCATGCATAGACTACAGGCTGCTGAACAACATAACCAACCAAAACAAATATCCTCTCCCCCTCATGAGTTCCAACTTTGAACCCCTCATCGGGGCGACCATTTTCACAAAGTTGGACCTCCGGAGCGCATACCACCTTGTGCACATCCGAGAGGGGGAAGACCGCCTTCAAGACCCCCTGGGGGCATTACGAGTATCTCGTGATGCCTTTCGGCTTCACCAACGCCCCCGCCGTTTTTCAGGCGCTGATGAATGACGTGCTCAGGGACATGTTGGATGTATTTGTGGTCCTCCTCGCTGCGGAGCACGTCCAGCACGTTCGCATGGTCATACAGGGTCTTCTGGAGAACCGTTTGTTTCTCAAGGTGGAGAAATGCATCTTCCACTCCCCATCCGTGGAGCTCCTGGGGCTCATTGTGGAGGGAGGACTGACCCGACCAGACCCCCGCAAGATCAGGACAGTGGTCGAGTGGCTCCAGCCCTCAACCCGTAAGCAGCTACAAAGCTTCCTCGGCTTTGACAACTTTTACCGTCGGTTCATCAGGAACTACAGCCGAGTAGCTGCCCCCCTTACTCACCTCACCTCCACGCTGCGTCCCTATCTCTGGACACCAGCGGACAGTACCGCCTTCACTGCGCTCAAGGAGCAGTTTACCACCGCCCCGGTTCTCGTCCACCCAGACCCCTCCCGGCAGTTCGTAGTAGAGGTGGATGCTTCGGACACAGGCATCGGTGCAGTACTATCCCAGCGGTCAGAGGAGGACCAGAAGCTGCATCCCTGCGCCTTTTTCTCCCGCCGGTTCTCCCCGACCGAGGAGAATTATGATATTGGCAACCGGGAGCTGCTGGCAGTGGTGGCGGCCTTTGAGGAGTGGCGCCACTGGTTGGAGGGGTCGGAGCACACTACACTGGTCTTGTCGGACCACAAGAACTTCAGTTTCATCCGGGCTGCCAGACGTCTTAATTACCGCCAGGCACGATGGGCTCAGTTCGGTTTCACCTTCACCTTCCGACCGGGATCTCACAACGCGAAGGCGGATGCCCTATCCCGCCTCCACGCACCAGAGAGGAACCCCCAGGAGCCTGAGCCCATCATCCCTGCCTCATGCGTCATACGGGGGTCACCATGGACATTGAGGGGGTGGTCAGACAGGCTTAATGCACTCAACCCGACCCAGGCAACGGCCCTCCTCGCCGGCTTTTTGTGCCCGACTCGGTCCGGTCCCAGGTGCTCCAGTGGGGTCATGCGAGCCGGGTCGCGTGCCATCCAGGAGTCCACCGCACACTCTCCTTCCTGGCCCGGCGGTTCTGGTGGCCATCCCTGGGAGCTGACGTCCGGGAGTTCATCGCGGCCTGTCCCATCTGCTCCCGCAGCAAGGCCTCTCATCAACCCCCAGCTGGTCTCCTGCGCCCTCTCCCTGTTCACAGCCGTCCATGGTCCCACATCGCCCTGGATTTTGTGACCGGTCTTCCTCCCTCCTGAGGCAACACGGTTATCCTCACAGTGGTGGACCGGTTCTCCAAGGCGGTGCATCTGGTGGCGCTTCCAAAACTCCCATCCTCGGCAGAGATGGCTGAGCTCCTTACCCAGCACGTATACCGTCTCCATGGGCTTCCGAGTGACATAGTTTCAAACCGGGGACCGCAATTTACCCCCCAGGTCTGGCGGGCTTTCTGCAAGGAGATCGGCGCAACCGTCAGCCTCTCGTCGGGGTACCACCCGCAGACCAACGGTCAGGCCGAACACGCCAACCAGAGTCTGGAGTCCGCTCTGCACTGCGTCTCAGCCCTCCATCCCACATCCTGGAGCAAGGACCTGCCCTGGGTGGAGTACTCCCTCAACGCTTTGACCTGTGCTGCCACCGGCAGGTCTCCGTTCGAGGCCTCCCTGGGATACCAGCCGCCGCTGTTCTCTATCCAGGCGTCGGAGGTCTCCGTCCCCCGCGGTCCAGGACCATCTCCGCCGTTGTCGCCGAGTGTGGAAGGAGGTCCGCACCGCCCTGCTCCATGCAAACGAGTGTTCCTGCGGTGGAGCAAATCGCCGCCGCACCCCTGCCCCGGTATACCAGCCTGGTCAGCAGGTATATCTCTCCACGGCTGACCTTCCGCTCCAGGTCTCCTCCAGGAAGTTGGCACCACGCTATGTCCATACTCATTATGGATCCGTCTCTCCTCCGGGACTTCTACCGGGCCCATCCCGACGCCTCCGGTCGGTCGCCAGGTGGCTTCTCTCGGGGGGGGGTTCTGTTACGGCTCACCCGTCCTCGCCTCCACGTCCGTCCCTTTCCCCTCCCGCTACACGCCCTTCGCGCTCCTCTGCGCGCCGCCTTGGACCAGGCATACGGCGTTCCGACTCTCCGGAGTTCC
>PIJE02000007.1:1384618-1399618 GCA_002895965.2 Coryphaenoides rupestris | reverse complement strand
GCACCACTGTGCCAGTGATCCAACCTCCTCCCTGTAGGCTGTCTCGTCGTCGGTTGGCGATCAGACCCAACACTGTCGTGTTGTCAGCAAATTTGATGAAGACGTTGGAGCTGTGCATAGCCATGCAGTCATGGGTGTACAGCTAGTAGAGGAGAGGGCTCAACACACATCCCTGAGGGGCTCCAGTGTTGAGGGTCAGCGGCTCTGAGGTGGTGCTGCCCATCCTCACCACCTGGCGGCGGCCCGACAGGAAGTCCAGTATCCAGCTGCACATGGTCGGGTGCAGGCCTAGACTCCTGAGCTTGGTGTCGAGCTTGGCAGGAACTATCGTGTTGAACGCTGAGTTGAAGTCCACAAACAGCATTCTCACACAACAGTTCTTCCCCTCCAGGTGAGAGAGGGCGGTGTGAAGTGCCATGGCAATGGCGTCGTCGGTGGATCTGTTTTGAACGGTACGCAAATTGCCATGGGTCCAGCGTGGCAGGCAACATGGAACAAATGAAGTCCTTGACCAGCCTCTCGAAGCATTTACTGGCAATCGAGGTGAGGGCTACGGGTCTCTCCAGTCATTCGAGGCAGGGTTTACCCTGGGGTGTTTGAGGCGACAGGCACGCCATGATGGACATGGCTTGAAGACCTTCGGGAACAACAGGCCTGCGGACAGGGACAGGTTGAAGATGTCTGTTGAAGGCACTCCTGCCAGCTTGGTCTGCGGCATGCTCTGAGGATCGCCGGGCCCCCGGGAATGTTGGTCTATCTGGCCCGCGCCTTCCGATGTCCCACTCCGCTTGAAAGGCTCTGCGATGTCAGCAGGCTGGCCTCCTCAGCCAGCGCTGACTTCGGCGGGCTGCCGTTCACGCTCGAACCGTGGCGAAGAAGCAGGTGTTTAGCTCGCAGGGAGGGAGGTAGAAGGACGTTCCTACACCCGCTGGTTCTCCCTGCTTGAAGTCCGCCTGATTGTCTGCAGCCCCTTCCACACACCCCTTTCACCGTCGTCTGGCTCTATGAATTTGCCTCCCGACCCTTTTTAATACTCCCTGTTTGGCAGGCGAATGGTCTTGCGGAGGTCGTAGCGGGCTCTCGTATATTCCACCATATTCCCGGAGTCAAAGGCGGCGTTACGCGTGCGGAGTGCGGCGCGAACATCGCCATTAATCCACGGTTTCTGGTTGGGATAAATCCGAACCGACTTAGTAGGAACAACGTCATCTATGCATTTCTTGATGAACCCGGTGACTGAGGACGCGTACTCGCTGATGTTATTGTCCGACGCAACCCTGAACATATCCCAGTCCACGTGATCAAAACAATCCTGCAGCATAGACTCTGATTGGTCCGACCAGCATTGGACCTCCTTCACAGCGATTGGTTGCTGCTTCAGTCTCTGCCTGTAGGCGGGGAGTAGTTGGATCGAGCGGTGATCTGATTTGCCGAACGGTGGGCGGAGGAGGGACTTGTAGCCGTCCCGGAAGGGGGTGTAGCAGTGGTCGAGGATCCGCTCGCCCCGTGTGTTGCTTGTGATACTGTAGTACGAGGACATGCGGCCTGGCCTGTTTTTCATTATTTGCGCACATAAGACATGAAAATTAGGTCTGTTCATCCAGGACACTATCTTGTATCTCGAGACACTTTGAGTGTAAATTGATTTGTGAGGTGATTGGCTCATCGGAGAGCCAATCAAGCTTTATTTTTTATGATGATAATTATGAATGATGAAAAATGATGAATGAAAAAAAGTTACATTACAATTAACCAAAATTGAATTACAAATATGTTGTACATATTCTGAATGTCTAATATTTGGTTTCATTTGTCAGGAATAAAGGGGGTCTAGTTGGCCACACATTGAGTTGAGGTTAAATATACATTAAAGTATACAAGTACACATTCTAAGAAGAAAAAAGTCTGTTGCATGTGAGTTAAAATTATATAAATGAATAACTTATTTTTTAATGATAATTTAGAGAGGACTAACCCAATATACTCATCAACTAAATACTTGTTATACTGTACATCTGAACATGCATCTTTGATGGGTTCAATGTATCTATAACATCACAAATTGCACTCATACTGTATGTGCAAAGAGTTAACCGTAATAATTTTGATTGGATTCAATTAGGCTCTGCTCATTGATGTCTAACTGTGTGTGTGTGTGTGTGTGTGTGTGTGTGTGTGTGTGTGCGTGCGTGCGTGTGTGTGTGTGTGTGTGTGTGTGTGTTTGTGTGTGTGTGTGTGTGTTTGTGACCTCAAAGCGTTGCATCATCACCATGCAAATAATTAACCCTTAGAGAGTAAATATAGGTACTCAATACTCACGGTTGATTATTTATCTTGTATCACTTGGCAATGCCTTGCAATGGGTGATGAACTGGAGCTCAGAGAGAGACTGTGTTGGAAACCTGATGAGTTGTATGACTCATCATGTGATAGGAGAAGCAGAGCCTAACAAAACCTGCCCAGTGAACCTGAACATGAGTCACCATGCTGGCATGCATCCTCTTATATAATGACATGGGCGGATTCCCTCCTGTATCCATCTACTGTATCTATCTATCATGTATCTGTGTATCTATTTATCTACCCTATCTATCTATCTATCTATCTATCTATCTATCTATCTATCTATCTATCTATCTATCTATCTATCTATCTATCTATCTATCTATCTATCTATCTATCTATCTATCTATCTATCTATCTATCTATCTATCTATCTATCTATCTATCTATCTATCTATTATCTATCTATCTATCTATCTATCTTTCTGACAACTTGGCGATCGGGAGGCACGATTTCACAAAATCCGTGTGAGTGAATAAACATGTGGAAACAGCAGGTGATATCTTCGATGTGTTGAGATGAGAGGGCTATCAAAGAGGGCCTATTACAGGAACCTGCATGTCTGATGAGGTGCAGCCAGTGCACTGTCTGCCTCGCATCCAACCAGGGGCTGGTTATACCTGTTTCTGGAGGCACCCACAGCCAGGGAATACAGTAAGAAGCGTGAGTGCTTTGTGTTCATAAGAGTGTGTGTGGGTGTGTGTGTGTGTGTGTGTGTGTATGTGTGTATTCAACATTTTTATTTGATATGCACTTTTGGATCTACCTGTCCATACTTGAACTAATCAGCAAAAGAATTCCATAGTCAGTGTTTCCATTCAAGAAACACATGTATGTTTGTATGTGTATGGGTGTGGGTGTGTGTGTGGGTGTGTGTGTGTGTGTGTGTGTGTGTGTGTGTGTGTGTGTGTGTGTGTGTGTGTGTGTGTGTGTGTGTGTGTGTGTGTGTGTGTGTGTGTGTGTGTGTGTGTGTGTGTGTGTGTGTGTGTCTGTGTCTGGTGTGTGTGTGTGTGTGTGTGTGTGTGTGTGTGTGTGTGTGTGTGTGTGTGTGTGTGTCTGTGTGTGTGTGTGTATGTGTGCGTCCTTCTAATGAGGGACAAAAATGTTATCCTATCCTGCCTATAAAGTCATGTTTTGTATAATGAATGTACATTTTTGTACAATGAATGGAGAGACATGAAATACAACCAAATGGTAATAGAACAACACATCTGCAAACAAATCAAAATGATGACAATGCATAATCTAACACCTTCAATAGTCCATGACTAGTGATTTTTTATATTAACTTTTTTTACCATTACTGTTGTATTTGATGTGAGGATTCTGACTATGAAAACACATCCAGGGATTTGTTTTGCAAATGATCGGAAGCTAGGAATACTATAATGTAATGCGTCATTCAAATGGTATACTGTGTGTGTGCATGTCCCAACACAAACAAACCCAGTAACTAACTAACTTTCCTTTAGCCCTTCAGCTGTCAGTGTTCACCTTGCTGCTCTTGTCTTCCATGGAGATGAGACCAGTCAATACCACCGAGTTGTTAAATCGTTTATTCGTCATTGCTCATTTTTACAACTTCCTAACCTGTGTTTATTTAGATGTCTCATATGTTGATATATTAGATTTAAAGCAAGAAACAATTAAACAAGTAAAAAAAGGTATTTGCCTCACGGGTCCACTACCTTCAGGTAACTTGAATTTCAGGCTATAATTGTGATTGCCTGTAGCAATTTGGCAAGGCATGACTGTTAATAGCTCCTTCAGCGCTGTGTTAACCCTGACTCACTCATGTGTCTTATTATGCCTTTCAATAACAGGCGCCACATATGACGTGTGTGTGTGTGTGTGTGTGTGGTGTGTGTGTGTGTGTGTGGTGTGTGTGTGTGGGGGGGGGGTGTTATTGTTGTATAGTTTTCAGAACGTTTCCGGGCCACACTGCTGCTGTAACGACTGTGGTTCTCACGCTCTGAAACTTCTTTACACTAAACTGAACTGTGTGTGTACTTTGTTATTGTGTTTTGTGTGTACCTGTGTCTATGCGGGTACATACGTGTGCCGTATGTGCCTGTTGGTGTGTCTGTGCGTTTTCTGTGTGCGTGTGTGTCTGTCGATGCGTGTGCGTGAATGACAGCTGACCCTCAGGCTGCTCTTCATCATCGTCTGAGAAGAAAGGCAGAAGCGGCAAAAAGAGAGAGAGAGAGAGAGAGAGAGAGAGAAGCGAGAGAGAGAGAGAGAGAGAGCAGACGTCGGAAACCTGTGTTTGACCTCTTGACACATGCAGCATGTCAACATGACTCGGGCCTCTCAGTGCCTCTGGGAGCCACCATCCAAAAGGAGAAACTGCTGCATTTTATCACAGAGACGAACAGAAGCAAAGCAACACAAGTTGCAAATAACTGCGTTTGAGTTCATACTTCTGATCACTCACTCACTCAGCTATTCCTTAATACACTCATTCACTCACTCACTCAAACCCACCATCCACCACAGCCTCCTATGCTTGTCCAAGCTATCACTGAGTCCTCATTACATCTCTAAAGAGCGCACTGAGGGACAAATTACTTTTGGATCCGTTTGAATTGTGCTGTGAATTATACATCGGATGTTCAATTTAATAGATCATTTTGCAAGTCATTAAAGTAGCAGTTTAGCTACCATACATATTTTTTCCAAAATAAGGCCAATTTATACTTCTACGGTGAATTGATGCCGTAGCCTCCACCGTAGCTCAACGTGCACCTCTCCACAAATGTACCTACTCTGTGATTGGTCCGCTTGGTAGCAGCCCAGCAATGTGTCACTCTGACAGCTTGGGCTAGCAACACAGACACCCACGCAGAAGCATAAACGCAAACAACGCCGTAGGCCACTTGCATAGGCTATGGCATAGCTACGGCAGAGGTATGGCATCGGTGTAAATGTACCTTAAGTCATTCTATTGGTCGACTGAAAGTGTGTGAACAGTGAACTAGGGCGTTCTGACTGCTGCTGTGAGAAAGTGGCTGGAAATGTTGTGTTGATAGATGCAGGAGCACCCATGCCCTGCCTTGACTGTTATCATGACAGGTATGTGGTCACAATGCGTTGTAGTGTCTCTGTGTATGTGTGTGGGAGTGTGTGGGAGTGTGTGTGTGTGTGTGTGTGTGTGTGTG
Organism: Coryphaenoides rupestris; assembly: GCA_002895965.2. Taxonomy (NCBI): domain Eukaryota; kingdom Metazoa; phylum Chordata; class Actinopteri; order Gadiformes; family Macrouridae; genus Coryphaenoides; species Coryphaenoides rupestris. The sequence goes on along the minus strand of PIJE02000007.1, from coordinate 1,394,116 downwards.
TGTGTGTGTGTGTGTGTGTGTGTGTGTGTGTGTGTGTGTGTGTGTGTGTGTGTGTGCTGTGTGTGTGTGTGTGTGTGTGTGTGTGTGTGTGTGTGTGTGTGTGTGTGTGTGTGTGTGTGTGTGTTGTGTGTGTGTGTGTGTTTGTGTGTCAAGGCTATCCAAACCCAAACAAAACTGCAATTTGTGTATGTGTGTGTTTGTGTCTGTGCTGTGTGTGTGTGTGTGTGTGTGTGTGCGTGTGGGGGGGGGGGGGACGTTTCTGCGTGTGTTCATGTCAATGCTAGCTGTGTCGCTTTGACATGGAAGACTGGTGCATGCAGTGTGCATTAGGAGAGGGATAAGATCTGCGCATGTGTGTATGCGTGGGCTACATGTATGGGCCGTATGTGTGCTTTCTTAAGCGTGAGAACGTACGTGTGCCGGTGTGTTTGAAAGAGCTCCGCTGGCAGGTGGACTCACCGTCTATCACACAAAACATTTGACTCGGGGCAGTGACTTGGAACAGCAATGAGGAAGAGGAGGCTTGGGCCGTGCGCTTTAAGACGCTAATCCCTTACTACACTGTCTGTGGGGGTTGCTATTGTCTCACCTGAGGATCTCTGAGAAGTCTCATTAAATTTCATTTATGAGGCCTCATAAATCTGAAGGCAGCAAGTTGATTGGCATTTGAATGGTACGTTTATCCAGAGACATAACGCTAACCTTTACTTAGCACACCCATTATGTTCAAATGGAATCTCTGCAGGCGGCTCTGCCTAGCTTACATTTAATTGGCTGTAAGTACATGACAGCCCCCCTGTGGCCCCACCCCTTCCCGTTGAGACTTTCTCAAATATTCATAAGGTCGCCAGCGGAAGTGTGGCCCCTCAAGATAACCACTATTCAATCATTATTATTTTACATAATTGATCAGAATTGTTTGAAAATTTGTATTTTTCATTGTATATGTAAATAATGTATATTTAAACATACATATTGTTTCATTCTAATAGGCTAGTACCAATTTTAATGGCTGCAATAGCTGTGAGTGTGTGTGTGAGTGTGTGTGTGTGTGTGTGTGTGTGTGTGTGTGTGTGTGTGTGTGTGTGTGTGTGTGTCTGTGTGTGTGTGTGTGTCTGTGTGTGTGTGTGTCATACGCTTTCCAGGTATATTGTATTGTATTATCTTTGTTTATGTTCCAAACAATGCAGGATTTAGTGTAAGCTATTGAGCAGTATTAAGATATGACGATATGCCCTGGTTCTCTGGTGAACCGTGTTAATGATTAAAGGGTTAAGTGACAGATCTTCCAACACAATGATTGGCTTATCTTATCTTGAGTTATGATTGTCAAACACAGCTTTTCAACTAAAGCTACACAGTACTTGACCCCGAAGGAGTACGATAACCTGTTATCACAAAACTATGGAGCATTTACTACAATGGTAACAATGGCATTAACTATTTTCGCACTAATAGCATTAAAAAACTATTGTAATAATACAAGTCATTGCGATAATTAAATTATAGTCGCCATGAAAACATTTTTGAGCCATGATCTTTTATGCTGAATATGTTTCCTTATTTATATTAAACATTATGTTATTCTTCCCAGGACTTATTTTTGATCATAAAGTAGTATTAATAAAACTATTAATAAATCATTCATAGAAATGTTCCTTGACATTTTCCTTGACTATACTTTGGAGGAAAATTCCCAAAGTCTGAGCTGAAGCTGTGTTCTTCTCATGCTAAGACGAGGCAGGAACCCAGATGACAGCGTGGCTTTAACCTGCGCTTCATCCACATATCCGTCATCAAATTACAAACTAAAAAGCGGCTCAGTGTTGGTTCAGTTGCAGCTTGGGAAATCTATAATCTCAGACACATCTAAAGGGTGGGCTTTGTTTACCGTGTGCTCGGGACACCCTATCATCAATTCCTTTTGTACCGGCGGATCGCAGAGGCTCACGGGATTACAATGGGCAATTTCAGCCCAGAACGCGTACAGGTGTAAACCCCCCGCTTCTGTCTGAACTTCCAGAGAAGCTTGATGTGTGAGCGTCGGCCAGACCGGCGGTGTGTGTGTGTGTGTGGTGTGCGTGAGTGCGTGCGTGCGTGCTTGTGTGCGTGTGTGTGCACCACACCCACACATTGATTGACTAAAAAGCCTGCCCTGGAAACCAAAATGGCCGTTTAGTCGCGGGGGCTTTAGGAAGATTGGGGGAAGAGCGGGAGGATTGTATGTCTACATTTAGATCTATCTATATATCTGCATGCGCTTTTTCTGTCTATTGCTCTCATACACACGCATGCACACATACATACATTCCCCGTTCACGTTGCAATGTTACAAATGGCCCAAATTGACTGCCATGGACACGCAGACGCTACCAGATGTGTCCGAGTTGGGACTGAAGCTAATCACACTACAGGTTGATAAACAAGAGGTCAGACCTCAAGCCATTGCAGAGTCAGGATAACAATAATCGCACACCAGCAAATCCACCCAATCCCCACTTTAACACCCTTTAACCCCCCCCCACCCCGTCCCCCACCAGCACCACCAGCACCACCTCTCCCATACTCGGATGGAGCTCAGCTGGTCACATTGACTGGGACCAGTGCTAACAGGCTAAATGAACCCACTCAGGTGTTAGCATTAGGGCAAGGATGGCAGGGGGACAGAGTCAGGACTTAAGGTAAGTCCCTGGTAAGACCTCTGTCTCCCTCTAGCTCTCTACCTCTCTCTACCTCTCTCTCTCTCTCTCTCTCTCTCTCTCTCTACCTCGCTCTCTCTCTACCTTGCTCTCTCCACCTCTCTCTCCACCTCTCTCTCCACCTCTCTCTCTCTCTCTCTCTCTCTCTCTCTCTCTCCACCTCTCTCTCTCTACTGCTCTCTCTACCGCTCTCTCTACCCTTCTCTATCTACCCCTCTCTCTACCCTTCTCTATCTACCCCTCTCTCTACGCTTCTCTCTCTATCTCTCTCTCTTCCTCTCTCTTGTATCTCCCTCCTCTCTCCCTCTCTCTACCTCTACCTCTCTCTACCGCTTTCTCGCACTACTCCACTCTCTCTCTCTCTCTCTCTCTCTCTCTCTACCTCTCTACCTTTGTGTCTCGCTCACTGTTCTGCTATCTCTCTCAACCTCTAGCTTTGTCCTCTCCCACTCTTTTTGTCTTTTTGTGTTCCTCTCACGTGTCATCTTCCTATTTTCATCTCTCTATACATTCATTCCTTTTTTTGTCTTCTCTCCTTTTTTCCTGCATTTTCCCCATCCGTCTCTCTTCTCTCTCTCTCGGGGGTGGGGGCTTAAAGAACAGGGTCTCGTTTGGGGTCTACCAGGCGCAGACTTGGGTTGCCACGTCTGAATAATTCAGCGCGCGGCTTCACCTTAATACGCTGTCAAAACAATGGTATCGCTCTCGCTCCCGTAAAACCCTGGCTTTACCTCCCCATCACGCTGTCACAACATTCCTCACTCTGCTACCACAGAAGAAGAAGGAGGAGGAGGAGGAGGGGGAGGAGGAGGAGGAGGAGGGTGGGAGGGGAGGGAGGTTGGGTTTGGGGGGAAGGAAGGTTGGGTTTGCTGTAGTTTTCCATCAAGTAATGAACTACAGAAGCACGTTTAATGAGCAATAATACACGCTTTGTGTCTCTCCTCTCACAGGGCCACTTTGTTATATTTGAAGTGTGTTCAACACTTGTACACACGGGGGCTGAAGGGAGATAGATGTTTAATCATGTTTATGGAATCCTATTTATTTTTGTCAAGGAAGAAATGCTAACATTTTGCTGCGATGAGGTTTATAACAGCAATCCGTTTAAATCCTAATGGGTGTTTATACAAGGCGCAGAGCGCTCGAGAGGCAACACAGGCAGTCATAGCCGGTAGAGAATGTTGACATTTCCAACTTAATGACATATCATTTACTCGTTAAGAAATTAAACTGACCTAAGCAAAGATAAAGTCACACACTCATGGTTCTCAGTAGTGCAAAGAGAACATCAAAGTTAATGCAAACGGTACACAGTAACTAGATGCAACAATGACACAGGGTCACATGACCTCTTAATTACAGGTATGGGAACGCAACATTGCCTGGCATTTTCCTTAAATCTGTAGATTTCATTTCTTTTATTTATTACATATTTATATTAAAAATATGAATTCGACATAACCTGGCTAGGCCGAATCACGTGACTCAAATGCCATCAAACGACAAATCTCATTTGATGCCTACAGTTCATTCATTCCAACCCACACATACACACTAACCCAGTTTTCTCTCCTAAAGCAACCCTGTCACAAACCGCTTATTGCCACTTAGAGCTGACAGAAGCAGCCTTGCATCAACCCCACTAGATGTCTGTCTCAGAAAGCATTTGGGGTTTCTACATTTGCTTGGCGAAGGCAAACAGCTCAGAGGAAAGCCTGTGTGGATCTGCAGGGCCCCCGTACTGCTGTTCATCAGGACCAGGCTCTGGCGTGGCTTTAAGACCCAGGGAAGCCTGCGCTGGCCCTTAGTGATTGGATTTCATGAACAATGAACGCTCAAACTCACTCAAGGTATACACGCGTATTTCATACGCCGGGGATCGCTCCAGAAGCAGGGTGATTTATCTGGCCATGCAGCGCAATTGAGCCAGTGACACGTGTGGATGCTTGAACGTTAGCGCGTCCATGCGTGCACGAAACACACACACACACACACACATACACACACACACACACACACACACACGCAGATATAAAATAAAAGCAACACACACACACACACACACACACACAAACACACACACACACACACAGATATAAAATAAAACCAACACACACACACATGTGCAACAAAAACAACACACACAGTCTTATACACACACACACACACGCACACACAACAAAACCAACCAACCCACACACACACACACACACTCACACACACACACACACAAAAACAACACGCACACACACACATGTGCACATTCTGCCATGAATAGATTCCATGCAATCCCTTCGTTCACTAGAAACCATGGATTCTTCAGAATTTTTTTCGTTGGGTGAAAAGCAGTGCTTTGATGTCCCCGTATATCTCGGTGATCTCCCCGGCTCCACTACGCTCTCTGTTACCTTCAGCCTCTACTTGAAGCAGCACCCAGCGGTTAATTTAGGGTCCCGACTTATGGGAAATTGGACCCAATATATTGGCTGTACCTTAACTCTGAGTGCGTAAATGAGTTGGGACTGTAACTCACAGGTGAAGGTGTTTGGTCCGTGCCAAAGTAACGCTCCCGGGAGAAAGAAAGAAAGAAAGAAAGAAAGAAAAGGGGAAAAATGTGTCTCTCAGTTAAACACGTGTTTTGGAAAATGTTACGGCACAGATACACAGAGCCACTCGACCGGCCTCTCTATCTGTGCTTGTCATGGAAAACAACACTGAAACATGTAAGGTCATTATTAAATCATCGCTGCAAAACATTTATGGACAAATAATTGGGCTGTGAGCTTCACCTGTTTCAAATTCAAACATTTAACTGAAACACATCGAGTGACAATATTTATTTATTTAATGTATGTCTATCTATCTACCTCCATCTGTGTCTTTTACTGCTGCAAATACAAATGCAACAGACAGACAGACAAATGCAAATTTCCCCTTAGGATCGACGTCTGATCTCATCTCATCAAAACATATGTTGTCATAACAAGCAGGACAAGATCATTCAGAAGCTACACCTTTTCTTAATCAACCTTTTTTAATAGTTTTTATAATAATGTTGATTTGACTTTTTGCAAGATGTCGCTGGATGCTACCATTTAAAGCATCCAGCGACAGTCCATCATTTTTAAAGCTATGTTTAAAAGTAAAGAGACATTGTAGGATGTTCTCTGAATGTGTTCACTGAAGTTGTAGTAATAATAATAATAATAATAATAATAATAATACATAAATGCTGAGAAATAGTTTGACATATAGTTTTAATTAGGAATCTATGGATTAACTTATTGCTACTTTTTTGTGAACAGTATGTTCACAACAATGGACTCATAACAATGTATATGCATATATTCATGCAAATCTTGTCTATATGTTTATGCCACTACGTTTAATACAGATCTGTGGATATCCCAACTTTGCATATACAGACAAAAAGATCTGAATTTGCCTGCATCTACAGGCAAGTGGTGTTCAGGCAAGCATTGGCTCTAAATCCCCTTAACAAAACAGAGCACACTAGGCCCAAGATCTTCCTCGTACTCGTCTCACGTTGGACAATAAAACATAAAATGGAGAGAGAGAGAGAGAGAGAGAGTCAGAGAGACAGAGAGAGGCTGAGAGGGAGAGAGAGACTGACCACAGTCACTGAGAGAAAGACAAAAAGGAGAAGGCCTGAGCATGTGTTGTATAGGCTGTGTGTGTGTGTGTGAGCATGTGTGTGTGTGTGTGTGTGTGTGTGACGTGGACGTTGGAGGGGGCGGGGTCCAGGCGGGAGGTGGGCGGTGCTTTGCAAAAAGAACAGAAGAAAGAAACGTACGAGTATGTGAATCAGACAATCTGATTGGCTGAGGAGGGAGAGACGTGCCTCGTGAGGAGAAGCTGAAACTAAAGGCAGTGGCCCCGGACGTCCTGACACCACAAAAGGGTGACACATTCTCTGCTTTGTCTGAAACAACCAGGCGGCCAGACAGACGAAAATGTGCACACCTTCACCTTAAATGTCAGGGAGTACAAAATTGCCACATCCGCCCGCCTGTATTGTCGTCCATTAATTAGCTCACAACAGAGACTGCACTGGGAACCGCAAGAAATAGCCTGACCTCCGTTTAACCCTTTGGTTCACAGCAGTTAGTCTTCAGAGCACTTTCTGAGCAGGTCTTATTCCAACGTCGCGACACTTTAACCATGACGTCACAGAGCCAGCGCTGCCTTACAAGTGACCAGGAGGATTCTGGGATCATGTATTAATGCATGAATTATTTGTATTATTTCATGGATAATTTGTATTAATTCATGTATTAATCATGTAGTTTACATGGGACATTTCAATGATGTAGGCCTACTATCTCTCTTTAAATTGAATGTTGATTTTTATTTGTAAGCCATTATAGGACAGCTTATATAGATTAATGTCATGTTGTAATTGTTTGCAAACTGTATAAGTCATACTTTTTAAAAGTGTCTATATGTGTGTTGCGGTTGAACATTTGCATCTGAGGCTTAAATTGTAACTTTAATTGCTCTCCTTCACAAGTTGGCACAGAGCAGCGACCACTGAAGCCACCGAGCATGTGGGGATTGCTCAAAGGCACCTTGTCAGTCAGCAGAAGGGGTGTCAGGGCTGTTTTCCATTTGATAAGCTGGCTAGATCTTCCTCGTGGGAAAGTCGTCCACACAGGCAGCGCTCAGCTACCTCTCTCGCCTTCAGGCGAACGTGAGCACAGCATCACAGGATAAATGAACACGCATCACAAGCTAGGAAGGAGATACTGTAGCATGTTGGTATAATCCGGAGAGATACCACGATAGAGACATGGCCACCTCTTTCTAAACTCCACTTAAAGCGCTACTTAAATGCTACGACCACATTCCACTTCAAATGTACGTTATGCGTACGTGTATGCAATGTCAACAGCAACCTTGAGCTAACAGTTAGCGGCCAGCCAACACGTCCTACGAGCCACGTATGCAATCAAACAACCCCACCCCCCCCCCCTATTCAAGGTTATGGATAATTATAGCGCGATAGCGTTATGAATTTGATCTATTTCTCTCGTCCGCACAAAAATGATTGTGTGTGACCGTGCCCTGCTGATGCGCGCAGAGCCACCGCATCGGTCGGCCGTCAGCTCTTCAAAGGTGCGTCTAAACCCGAGGCTTTCCGCCCTGACAGTAAATGACGGATGGGCTGGGAACAACTGAGAGGCCCAAAGCCGAAGGAGAGGTGACCTACGCCGGGGTCTGCACCAGCAGCTAATGGCTTTACGAAGGCTTCCTTGGTCTAAATGTGGAGGAGGCGGCCGGAGACGCTGGCGGCACTACGGGGAGACGTCAGGGACATCTCACCGACACAGAAGAGCCCTCCCGGGTGCTTGTTCCCTCAGAATGATGTCGTCGTTCACATGGGGTGAACATTCTTCTGTTGAGGACCCACACACACACACACACACACACACACACACACACGCACACAAACACACAAATACACACCGACACACATATAAAGACACACTTGGTCCTTGGTATGCTAAACCACAGGATTTGTGAGTAACCTTTTCAACTTCATCCTCTTTAATCTAAGGTCAGTGTCATTTGTGGTCATATCACACATGGCGTTTTGATGGCATTGTTCAAGGTGTATAAATATCCAGTGAGTTGAGGATTTAATGGCACCTCAAGACTAAAACTTTGAAATCTATTTAAGGATATGGATTTACAGTGGGTTGATAAATACAATGATGAGGCAAGGTTAATGTTAACAATGATACAACAAACAACAATAAACAATTATAGTATCGTAGAGTTTATGCATGTGTGTGTGCATGTGTGTGCATGTGTGTGTGTGCATGTGTGTGCGTGTGTGTGTGTGTGTGTGCCTGTGCCTGTGTGTGTGTGTGTGTGTGTGTGTGTGTGTGTGTTTGTGTGTAACAAGTGTAGGGAGATGAGGTCAGTATGATGACAATTAGTATGAGTTCAGTCTTTGGTCCATTGGACGCATCACTATCCAAGCCCCTTGTCATCGGAGTTTAGATAGACAGACAGGCAGGCAGACAGACAGACAGGCAGGCAGGCAAGCAGGCAGGCAGGCAGACAGACAGGCAGGCAGGCAGACAGGCAGGCAGACAGGCAGGACAGACAGACAGGTAGATAGATAGATAGATAGATAGATAGATAGATATTGTGAGTGGATGAGAGAGAGAGAGAGAGAGAGAGAGAGTGAGAGAGAGAGAGCGAGAGAGAGACCATTAAAAGGTCAGAGATAAAAGTACTGGGAGAGGACGGGGGAGACGGGGGAGACTGAAAACACGTGATTTATTTGAGACAAGATGGAGTTTGGCAGCAGAGATGCATTCCTTACCAAACAGACACGATGGAGAGAGGGAGAACAGAGGAAGTGGAATGAAAGGAAAAACTGTGAAATCTAGGGACAGAAAGACCGAAAAACAGGAAGACGGTGAAGACATATCTTGGAACAGTCAAAAAATAGGTGTCACTCGATGGAAACAAAAGATAGAAGATATTTTAGAGGTGAACGACAGTCCAAAACACAGGAGGAGTCGAGGAGGAGAGAGGGGGAGAGATGAAAGAAAAGTTACAGAGGGGGGAAGAAGGGAATATAAAGAAGGAGGAAATGGAGTGATGAAGAACGAATGATTGGATCAGAGAAGAGAGATACCAGTAGCAGCAGAGAAAGATACAAATATATCGCGCATTTTAAAATACAGAGATAAACAAGGTCTAGAATGGACTTAAGTGACTTAAGTGAGAGAAAACGAGACTGAATTAAACAGGGATCAAGGAA